>JACXGK010015439.1:0-10339 GCA_016801125.1 Novumbra hubbsi | reverse complement strand
ATTCTGTGTGTTTTGGAATGATGAATCAATGTGTCATAATAAGCTATAATCACAATCGTACAATTGTATGCTTGTGCCTAAGAATGTATAGCCATATCATGAATGCATTATTAACAGCCAAATGAAACTGCTTAAAGCATGAACAAAACAAGTAATGATATGTAGTAATCACATTGAAGACACATGTAAAGGTGGAGTATTAAAGCAGAGGGCTAACGAATAACAGGAAGCGCATAGGGTGTACAAGAAAGACCACGAGACTACAGAAAGAGGCATTCAGGTTCGAGAACACCAACCCCAACAGGAAGACGTGGACAATCAGAACACCACGCAACGTGAAGACCTACAAGAAGATATGACCAATAGGCTCCCTTAAGGAGAACCTATAAATTTGAATGTATCTAAACAAAGCGCTCTCTTTCCCAGCTGATCCCAGCCGAAACAAGAGCCGTGCACGTTCGATAGGGACATGATACGCCGGTGATTAAATACTTTGATTATTTCTAATTGGACAAAGTCGTCAGGATCATTTATTTCTTAACACACAGTAGGGGGACAGACAGAGACAGACTGACACAGTAGGGGGACAGACAGAGACAGACTGACACAGTAGGGGGACAGACAGAGACAGACTGACACAGTAGGGGTGTGACAGCGTCATCCAGCCAGTCTCGCTCCTTGACGTCAGACACTCAGGTTATTTGCATAACCATTTGGTATAACTCAGTCTAGGGGTGTGTCAAAACTATGTTCCCTTCCTGACCCCATTCTGTTCTCCCCCTATTCTGTGTCTATCCAGGTTCCCCGATGTCCCCCACTCAGGGGGGGAAGTATCACCCCCTCATGATACATCACATCCAATTGTTAATATTACCACAACACCATGTTTTTGATGTCACCACTTTGTCCTTCCCCCTTTCCCTAGTCAAATTAGTCCACTACATTTGACCAGGTCAGATCCTTTGCAGAGCACAACATAGGGAATTGGTGCTAGTTGATTGCATCCGTTACCATTCATATCTCTGTGAAAGGACCAGCAGGGCTTGATGATGCTGGATGTGCTGTGTTGGACAGGCTGTGTTGGACAGGTTGTGTTGGATGTGCTGTGTTGGACAGGCGGTGTTGGATGTACTGTGTTGGACAGGCTATGTTGGATGTACTGTGTTGGACAGGCTGTGTGTGGAAACATTACTAGTCTTCACATCACAACATCTTTTGTCCTGGTTTAAAGGGATACTTGTCAAATCTCTTTGAAAGGAGAGGATCCAAAGCCTTTCTAATATCTAATGGACTTAAAGAAAGACAAGAGGAGGAAGTGAAGAGCAGTTGATATTGACTACCTGTTTAAAAAGTGTGTATACATTTTATAATTCCTATATAAGACTTTTTCTTTCATATTTTAAGTGCTGTTACATTGGGTTCAAATGATTTGGAGCATATTTTATATGAATATTACCTTTCCTAAAATACTGTCAAGTATTCTTTAGGTAAAACTATTTCAGCTATTTGTTTTTGCTTTTAAAATGCTCATGCTGGCCAAAGTTGCTGAGGTCTAATCTGTCAATTCCATTTTCACTCACAACACCTTTATCAACGTTTATTCACTAACTGTCAGTTGCTTAGAATAAGAATGTCTGCTAAATGAGTGAAATGTCATTGGGCTACATTCAGCATTGTCATTTGTTGTGGCAAAGACATGGATGTAAGGAAAGTTATCAGGGTTAAAGTACCAAACCACTTTATTCACAGATCGGGAAACAACATACAGTGGGGCAAAAAAGTATTGTCAGCCACCAATTGTGCAAGTTCTCCCACTGAAAAAGATGAGAGGCCTGTAATTTTCCTCAAAGTTACATTTCAACTATGAAATGAGAATCCAGAAAATCACATTGTAGGATTTTTAATGAATTTAATTGCAAATTATGGTGGAAAATAAGTATTTGGTCAATAACAAAAGTTTATCTCAATACTTTGTTATATACCCTTTGTTGACATTAATAAAGGTCAAAAGTTTTCTGTAAGTCTTCACAAGGTTGTCACACACTGTTGCTGGTATTTTGGCCCATTCCTCCATGCAGATCTCCTCTAGAGCAGTGATGTTTTGGGGCTGTTGCTGGGCAACACAGACTTTCAACTCCCTCCAAAGATTTTCTATGGGGTTGAGATCTGGAGACTGGCTAGGCCACTCCAGGCCCCTGAAATTCTTCTTACGAAGCCACTCCTTCGTTGCCCGGGCTGTGTGTTTGGAATCATTGTCATGCTGAAAGACCCAGCCACGTTTCATCTTCAATGCCCTAGCTGATGGAAGGAGGTTTTCACTCAAAATGTCACGATACATGGCCCCATTCATTCTTTCCTTTACACGGATCAGTCGTCCTGATACGGCATAGGATACCAGAGGTCTTGGATTTTGGGCCGCCCAGTGAAAGTGTCTGTTCCGCTTATAGTCACGCTCCCCCGGCTGAAGAACACTGTCCTTTACCAAAGGCCCCGCATTCCAGCAGCGGACCTCTGCAGCCTGCTTCATCTCCCTTCCTCATAGGCCACTTGGAGCCTCCTCTGGTGGCCCTGGACCCATTCTGTCACACCCCCCTGGACTTCATCTTGTTCCTCTTCTCCCAACAGCACATCCAAAGTCACACAAGGGGCCCGTCCAAACAGCAGAAAGTAGGGGTAATATCCTGTACTCTGGTGCTCTGTGGTGTTATAGGCAAACACCATTTACAGAAGGTATTCTGCCCACCCCCTATTCTTCTCTGGGGGCAGAGAAGGCTGTGCAGTGTTCTGTTACAGCGTTTATACTGACCATTCCCTGTGGCCTATATGAAGTTGTTCTACTCATCTTCATGCCATACACCTTACACAGAGTCTGAACTACTCCTGCTTCAAAAACCCATAGGGATTGGATCCAATGCTTCACCAGACTTTTAGCCACTGTAATGGCCACTGTAAACTTTACAGTGGCTTCACCAGACACTTAGCCACTGACACGGCCACTGTAAACTTAGAAAAAACATATGTAAGAACTAAAACATCTCCAATGGCCTGGATGCCAACAAACACCCCAAAGCAGTCACCACTCTAGGCTGTGGAGTCTTGGACAAAATCCACCGGTTGGAGGACTTGCAATGCTCCTCCACAAGGTTGGGCTAATAACACTGTTGCCTAATCAGATTAAAGGTTCTCTCGACACCCTGGCTCTCATGCATGCGTGTCAGCACCTCTTTCAGCAGGGTCTCTGGTAGCACTAACTGCCTCATCTGCCCCTCCTTTGGGTCTTGCCGCAGTGATACAAGACCCCTTCAGAGACCACTATTCTTCCCCACTGCTTTAGTAGCACCAGTGTATTTGACTCTTCCGCCATCCGCTCGCCTCGACGTTATCCTCTCGCCCAGTACTTCCAAAAAGCAGAGATGACCGAATCCTTCTGCTGTAGAGCCTTCAACACCTCTGCACTATAGGTGGGGTAGCAGCTCAAGCTTCATGGCACTGTTGTTTTCCATGTTTCTCTCCAAGCCTCGGCGTACCCTGCTGGCATAGGCAACTGGCCTCCGCTTACCATCGAGCTCTTGGGAGAGGACAGCTGCTATTTGTGAAGTCAGAAAACCCCAACACGAGAGTGGAGGTCAAGCTTTGCATCAAGGCCTGAAAGGCCTCTCACATTCTGAATCCCATTGTTGGTGGAACACATGGGCATACCCTGGGCCCAGCTAACTGCCTATTACTAACCCTTACTAGTGTGCTAGGCACTACTAACCCCCCTGGTAACACCCTCTTGGTACTCCCCAATGCCTCAACCAACACTGGGGATACTGAAGAGATCCCACCCTTTATGCCTGTAACTGGAACAAAACCCATCCTCAGCCCCAGAGTCAAGCCCAAAACAGAGCCATCCCAAGGTGTCCTAAATCACATTCATTCCCAAAAGGCCTGGAACTTATATTTTACGTGCCCTAGCTACAAGATCCTCATGGTCCTTTGCAATGAGTACATTGCTGTTCTGTATGGTCCTGCCCAAGACCTCAACATCTACTTCAAAGTAACCCACATAAGGAAGGGCCAACCCATTGGCTGCATGCAAGGCAAACCAGCCACAGTCAGTTGATTCTTTGCAACCCTTGGAAAAAAGTTATTGCCGGAAAAATAACTTGGTGACAGTGGTGACTATAGACCCTGTATCTAAAAGACACTTCACCTTGATCTCCCTCATATACACTTCCATCACATAACTCTGTCCCACTAGACATTCATACCTTCCGTCCCACTTGCTATTATGACACTCTGAGCCTGACCGACCCCCACCTGTGGTTTGGTGTTCGTGTTCCTTGGCTACATATGCCCCCAGTCTCCCAACCCCGCTGCCATCGGTGGAAGAGTACTACTCACATTCCGCTTAGCCTGAGGTAGCTGACAATACCTTACAATGTGGCCTATACCCTGACACTTATAACCAATGGGCCTCCCTGACAGATCAAATCTGGGCTCCCTGTCTGTGGACAAGCCCTGCATTCTAGACAGCCTGTGAGTCATGTCATCTACATGGACCTGTTGCCTCTTTAGGACCTCTAATATGTTTGTTAGAACAGGATACAATCCTAGAGGGGCTACCACAACTGCATTAGCCTACACTGACACTGCTTCCAACTCACAAGAGCTAAATATTTGCAAACATGTTCCCTGGTCGTACATTCCTCCCCTTACATGCTTCTTTAACATTACAGTGACTAACCTCTTCCATATTAGACATGAATGCATGGGAGTCTGCAATTCTGCTAAAGAATTGTTTCTACAATATAGTGAGCTGATGGTGCTGCCCTTGTCCTTTGGCATAAAGATGACACATTCCTTAGGGTTTGAGAGAGGTAGAGATGGTTTAAAAGAGCCTACTTAAAAAACAATGTGTAGAGCCTCAATAATGATGCGTCAGATGAGTGCCTACTGGCCCAGGATACAAACAGGACTGTGGCCACTCCCTCCTCAGCATCCTTGATGAGTGGCTACTGGCCCATCATACAAACACAACTGTGGCCACTCCCTCCTCCAGCATCATTGTTGAGTGCCTACTGGCCCAGGATACAAACAGGACTGTGGCCACTCCCTCCTTCAGCATCATTGTTGAGTGGCTACTGGCCCATCATACAAACACAACTGTGGCCACTCCCTCCTCCAGCATCATTGTTGAGTGCCTACTGGCCCAGGATACAAACAGGACTGTGGCCACTCCCTCCTCATGTAATTGACTAGGAAAATCTGTTCTGGCTTAGCTCCAACTAGGGTTAGGAACTATCCCTATGTGACTATAATAGGACCCTTCAAATACACCCTTGGACCATAGGTTGGAACTTACCATACAAGGATAGATCTTTATTACAATAGGCTGTGCAATGTTTGGCTATGATCACTGACTTTGTTATGATAAAAGACTGTGTTAACTTTGTAATCATTGGAGGACATGTGAAAACTATGGAAGGTTAACATCTTAGACTCATGATATATGAATAAATGTGTGGTATCGTTCATTGATGAAAAGTAGATAGAAGCCAGGATTAAGGTAATGATTAAGGATAAGGTTAAGGTAAGGTTCAGCCCACATGGACTTAATCTTTTTGCTCCCCATTAGATTAGTAATTCTGGACTCGGTGTATATGTAACTGTGCGTGCCCGAGTGTGCTTGTGTTTATAAGTGGAGGATTAGGACAAATGTCAATGGTAATTCAAAGATGCAGTAACATGAAAAGTGAATACTTATTAAGGGATTAAACTAGGTCAATCAAATGATGGGCTGTCTTTTGATAAGGGGAGGATATCTAGCACATATTGGCCAAACAAAAACAAGTGAAGATGGTTATTTGATGACAGGATCATATAAAAAGTGTAAAGATCGACTGATACCGAAGTATTACTGAGGGATCGGTGAAAAAACAGTGTGAGTATAAAACAATAAGCTAGAAGTAGATATCTATTGTGCAAATTTACAAACGTGGAGCAACTACTTAAAACCCAGCAAAAGAACAGACTAACAATTAATACCCTTCACATTTTTGGACTCCTTATAGTCTTCTCGTAGACTTCTTGTGATCCTGCCTTCCTAAGTCATGGCGGGAGAAGAAACCATGTCGTATGGTGAGACTGTCAAGGAGGTAACGGAACGGATGCACCGCTTCCCCCTGATCCAGATCCAAGGGGTTCCCCTCAGGTGCCACATAGCCAACAACTGGGACTCTATCTGGGCCTTCCGCCCCGATCCTTCTGACCTCCTCATCGCCACCTACCCCAAAGCAGGTATCACTTGGGTTTGTGGATTTTGGTCATCTCAGATGTATGAATGTATCCTTGTTAAACCCAACTGAATATTGTATTTGCAGAATGATGTCATATCTCTGTTTAGTCTTATTAGACTAGGGTCAATTAAATAGAACTTAATTTGGTTATTCCATGAGAAAGTTGAGAATGCAAAATTAAATAAGAATGCTAAATAAATGAAAGAGATTGACCATTACTGATATCAACAGTTCCAGAAAACAAAATATCCCGATTTGGGGTATTTGTACAGTGACACTTTTTTACTCTGAATGTCAGCACTTTGGATTTGCATGACCAATATGTATATAACATTATATAATATACAATACATTTGAATTAAATGCTTAACTAAATGATTTCATGACCATGAAATCTGTATTTAACCAGTAACATAGAAGTGACTGCACCTACCAAAATATTGTAAAGAGGTCAGGTCAGTGCCAAACCAAACATAACATTTGGACATTATGTGCAGATCACTCATGCTGCATCTCAGGTTATTCAACAACAAACACACTAAATCCAAATTGGCATTCATGGAAGGGGTTGCTAAGAAGAAACCCCTGCTGTCAGACCAGAACCAAATTGCCCATCTTAACATTTACAGACATTTCCTGGACAAACCTCTAGATTCCACAAAACGTTCAAACAGCAGTGTATACAGTGGGTATAGAAAGCCACGCAAAATGTAAAACATTTTCACCTTTTGTTGACCTACAGCCTGAAATGAAAACACAAACACTTATTTACCGACAGTAACCCTCAATACCCAAGTAATAAAAAGGTGTTTTACCGTAAAACACCCTATTTCTCGCATTTAAAAGTTTTGACACACCAACTCATTCAAGTGTTGATCTTTAATTTACACATTGTAAAATAAGAAAGAAAAAATAAAGAATAATGTTGCAACCAAAAAGGTTTTCTGGTAAGGCCTTTAAACAAATCTAAATGCATTTACATTTTAGATTCCTTGGCCTTCCTGACATTGTTTCACACTCCTATATTCTCTGTATATTCTGAGCACTGGTTTGCTGCTTTTCTCTCACGACCAGGGACTATTCCGGACCGTGTGTTTATCTTTTTATCCCCCTCTGTTCTCACTCCAACAGCACTCGGGAATCGGGCATCCAAGTGGACAAGTGTTTTGGTCATTATCCTGTTGAAACCCCCTCCCAATACATACAGGTTTTGGAGAAATATTTTCAGGGAGGGCCTTTCATTTTTCAGCAAGACAAAGCCAAACCCTAATTTGCGTGTATTACAACAGCGTGGCGCCATTGTAAAAGAGTCGGAGTGCTAACTGGCATCAAAATAAAAAAAGTCTAGATAATGACTTTGGTTTCATTGATTATAATGATAGTATGTGTAACAAAATTAAGTTACAAAGAAAACAGGGACACTTTTGAAACACTTTGGCATAATATTCCATTGGTAACATTATGTGGGCTATGTTCTCCCGGGTTTGGGGAAATACAAACCTAAAAAAACTTTTTTGCTTATTTCGGAAGCAATGTTTAGATAGTGAACATGAAAACATGTTTAGATAGTGAACAAATGTTACATTTTTTGGAGGTTCTGTACTCTTTGGATTTGAATTTAAACTAAGTAATATGGGTTTCAAGTTTATACAGTCAGTTTGACCATATTGGATGAACCATGTAGGACTCATTTTGCACATACGTTCATGGTTCTCAAAGTATTTGGACAATAGGCCTCACAGTTTCTTATTAGGCAGATATGTTTCTTTGCATTATTAGTAGTATACATAAGAGACCTGCTTATGTCAAGTTTGGTTCTGCATTTAGAATCTGTTATTAATGCCTGACAATATGAGGACCATAGTATGTCAGGCTGTCCATCAAGTGGCCGAAAAATCACAATCATTCAATATGAGGCAGTTTGCATCTGTCCACTTTTGATCCATGTACATAAAACCTTATGTCAGGGTCTCTCAATCAATACCGGCTGTGTGCTATATGGTACCTTATATAGCACAACATTATGAAGTAGCCTTCCTCTGCGGTGGTTTCTTTGGACAGTTTTATTGCTTATTTAATCAGCACAACAGTTTTCTTTTACAATATTAACATTGTATAGACTGTATTTCGGATGAATATAATGTTATTTTAATGGACAAAATATTTGCTTTTCTTTCGCATATGACATTTCCGTGACCCCAACTTTTGAAAAGTAGAGTATAATGTATTTATTCTACTGTCCACTAGTAGTGCAGGATCAATTAAATTGGTGTTAAATATTATTTTATGTCAATTCTCTGTGGTTGTCAGTGTGCAGCTATATTGAGTTTGTCCATGTGTGTTCCATAGGAACGACATGGGTCCAGGAGATTGTGGATCTGCTGCACCACAATGGAGATGGGGAGGCCACAAGGAGAGCACCGACCCATGAACGATTCCCCTTCCTGGAGGTCCACTACCCCCCGCCTATCCCCTCTGGTACAGTACACGTGTTTCCACATTCTGAAAGATGTTCACAACTCAATGTGACTCCGAGCAGAACTGAGTCACACAGCTAATCCAAATACATTGATATGTTCACATTTTTCTTTGGAACAGTTTTGTAGACACAGATTAAACCTAGTCCTGGATAAAAAAATCTATCTCAAGAGTGTTCCATTGTCCTCTACTTTTTATTTCAAGGCTAAGCTTAATATGTTTCATCACAACAAGCCCATAATGTGGAGATTGCCTACTTTGATGTTGATGCCAGCAACATGTTTTAAAAAAGTTGGGACAGAGGCACCAAAACACTGGAAAGGTTTTGTAATTCCAAAAAACTAAACCTGATGGAATATCCTACAACTAATTAGGTCAGTTGGCAACATGTCAGTAACGTGATTGGGTATTAAAAGATCATGGTCCAATTGCCTGCTGTGTCTGATCTATTACCTGTTGTGTATAACCCTGCCTGATGAGCTTGAGTTCTGAATCTCCCTGTGTTTGGTTAAATAAACATAATGCACTTCGCACTTGGATCCTATCCTGATTTGTTACACAGAAATAGTTCTGAAAATCATTGTCTATGAAAGCAGTACTTTGCTGCATCCACAAATGCACATTAAAACTCTACCATGCAAAGAAGAAACTATACATAAACAACCGCCTTCTCTAGACCCAAGCTAATTTAAAATGGACTGAGGCGAAGTGCAATACTGTCCTGTGGTCTGGCAAATAAATGTTTTAGCCTGTGTATTTTTCTGGGAAGGCTTTTCTTATTTCTGGAATAAAATGTCGAACATTTTCTGTAACTATTACAACAGCATGGCTCAGCAGTGAGAGTCTGTGTGCTAAATTGACCTGCCTGCAGTCCAGACCTGTCACCCATTAAAAACATTTGGGCCATTATGAAACACCAAAATAGTCAACCCCGAACTGTTCAGCTTGTAAACCCTGAACTGTGCTGGCAGTTATTTCTGGACCTGGCATTCCTGAGTGCTGCTTGGGTTTAGATCCCGGTGTCTCTCGGGAGGTCCTGTATTTCAAGTGTTCTCATCCTTGATTTATGGTATTGTGTCTCATAGGCTTGAGCCGGCTAAAAAACATGAACCCCCCAAGGGTCATCAAGACTCATTTGCCATACCATTTGGTGCCTGAAGGGTTCTGGGAGAATAAATGCAAGGTAAGTTGGAGTAAGCAGAGGACACAGCAACTCCACACGTAGGATGCGCTCTAAGACCAACTGACTCATAAGCTGAAGCGATACACTTGCATTGCCAGTGAGACAACCGCTGTTTGAAAAGAGGCCTTCCGAGCGACTTATCGCAGTAGCACAGAGTTGTGGAGAAGACATGATCCTTTTTGTGCGTTCCACGTATTGTGCCAGAGAAAGCATAAATAGCAACAAAGTTAATCTATTGCTTGAAGTCTCTCGGAAGTGTTCAGTCGAGCTGAAAAAAAGTGAGGCTTAGCTATGGGCACCCTCAGTAATTTAGGGGCCAGGTTTGCCCTGACTGGTTCAGCCAAAGTGCAATGAATTTCTCAGTGTGGCCATTACGCTGCGTAGGTAATCCAGTAAG
>JACXGK010015438.1:0-10242 GCA_016801125.1 Novumbra hubbsi | reverse complement strand
CTTGACGGTGGTCTTGACGGTGGTCTTGACGGTGGGGTTGACGCTGGTCTTGACGCTGGGCTGCACTTTCTTTCATTTTTTAATATATTCGTGCATAGTTCATGTATAATTGTATGTATTTGTTTTCAATCATCTGTGTATCATATTTCAAAATGTGCAACAGGCTTAAAAAAAAGGGTTTCCTTTTCTAACTTGAATGCAGCAGTTATTTTGTTGTTATTATTGGCGTTATAGTAACATTGTAAACAGTGCACTTATTTTCAGTGGTGGTCCAGACGTCTCCTGTCCCCTGGTCCAGATGTCTCCTGTCCCCTCAATCAGACGTCTCCTTTCCCCTCAATCAGACGTCTCCTGTCCCCTCAATCAGACGTCTCCTGTCCCCTGAACCAGACGTCTCCTGTCCCCTGAATCAGACGTCTCCTGTTCCCTGAACCAGACGTCTCCTGTCCCATCAAGCAGACGTCTTCTGTCCCCAGAATCAGACGTCCCCTGTATCAGATGTCTGTCAGTAGTGGTCCTGATTTCTTATTGGACAATAATCCTAACCTTCTCAATAATCTCCTCAAACCAGGGAATGAAAATAAACCAATCAAGTTGGTTCCCTTTTGAGAGGGGATGCATTATAAAAGTTATGTGTTTGTATGTCCAATCAAAGGAGGTCTGGATGTTAGGTCACACAAAAGGACTGCTGTAAACAAGAACACTGTCATTTTTGCGAAGAACAAATTCCTAAGAGACAATATAACTTAATTCTGTGAGCCAAAATATACATTTTCTGTGTAGTCAGAATGGAATTAACACTTTCTTCCCACACTTTCCTTACATTTCTGATACACTAGAATATCTACTGTAAACTACTACTAGTGTTTAGCTCCATCAGCATTAATACAGAAAACTTCAAAGTAGGGGCCAAAAACTGTATTCTGTCTTATTTTTTTTTATTTTGAACAGTCCTATTTAAAAATGTAATGTTTTCTGTTATCTGTGGACCGACGTTGTTTTTGGGATACATACTACCTACCTAACATCTAATTGATTAGGGAGGACTGGCTCCCCTCCTTGGTGTAAATAATTGTGTATATTTACAGAGCAGATACACACACACACACACACACACAAAAGCACACAAAGCAAAACCGTCGAGACTGGACCAAGAACACTGCAAAACTTCTGTAATGTTAATGGCACAAGGATTATACTGTTCCCTCTATTTCTGTAAATACGGTACACAGAAAGCATGAAGAAATAATACGGCAATTACTGTAACATCGTCATTTAAACCTAATATTAAATAAAATATGTGGATTATTAGACAGTGATTTTACTACTTTGGAAGGGGATATTTGACCAGATTCAACCAAACTACCAACCCTTTCATGCCCATTCTTAATTGTAAAGGGCATAAATAAAATAAAAACATAATTATAAAGGTAAGAAAGAAACTTTAAAGATAAGAAAGTGAAGTTTGTACAATAAGCACTTGGATAGTGGAAAATAAATATGCTGTAGTCTGCTCTGAAAATGTTTACAAATGCAATTTAGATCAAACAAAGCTTGCTGAACAAAATTGCATTACATGATCCTGTTAATAAAGATGATATTGAAAATAGATTTCGTATGTCGAGTGACTTATTTCTGGTACCATATTACCTACATAGTACACTACATTCGATCGGTGTTTAAGAGAATTGACATAGATTAGTGCACTTAAGTGAGTAATTTAATTGTACTGGTAGTGTATACATTTTACAGGAAAGTGTAGAATTTGAAAATGCGTGTTTTTGCTAAGCCGTGGGCCAGATCTTAACCCACGCTGCTCCAGAACATGTTTGTGTAACATGTTGTGGCTGGCTCATCTACGGTCCGTCTCCCATTTGTGGATTCGGTGGAGCTCTTCGGCTCCATTCTGCGTGCTGTTTATATGGAAATACTAGGCCATGGCTATCTTTTAGGCATGATTCAGTAAGACTGCGATAATTAGCCTACAGCCCAAAATAAATAATTTAACTTGAACATTTTCCCCATAGTATCTATAAATGTTAGATGTTTTAAAAGTGTTGTGATACAGCTACCAGCAAACCATTTGTCCAGATAGTGATTTTTTTCAGAAACCTTTCTTCAAAACACATGTTGATATCTTGTGCCGTCTGTTTTTCTCACTGCGGATTAATTTAAAATGTAACCAGCATTTCTAATTGAAAAGCTGTGCTTTACATCATTATAACATTTAAAACACAATACTTAATGGTCTCAGTTTATTCATGATACCGTGTCAATATCATTGAATAACGTACTATATTAGCTAAATAAAACCTTTCGGGTTTCGCGAGTTCTAAGGCGGAACTATAAAACGATCAGCCAATGAGTTATTAGAGTGATTGAGTTAACCAATGGCAGGAAAATGAGCCCGTGGCTAGTTGGATCTCTTAGCTTCGTGGCTATAAAGTTGTTTCAGTTGACTTGAGCCACGGAGGTGGTGAGTTGGTCCGTTCTTTACGTTGTGTTTTAGAGGTAGGTAAAGAACTGCCTACGTAGATGAACTTTGTCGACAAAAATACCGTTTCTTACACCTTTTTTTTACATTAATCCACATGTTGACGTTGTAACATTTGTATATGTTTATACGTAGTTATCTTAGCTGAGTTTTTTGTACTGTGGTTTAATAATGTCTCAAAGAGTGAGAAAAAACGGGTCGCCGACCTCGAGCTGTTTGTCTATATCAAGTAACGCCACAATTTCTGGAGTCGGTACAACAACCGGAGGCTCGGTAACTTCGGTTGGAAATCCAGGAATGAGTTTGATCAGTCGCCTCCTGCCGATGAAAGCCACCGTCCCGTTCCAGCTGAAACCGCAAATACAGCCCCCCCTACTGACCAGGTCGGTGTCGGGTACCGCTAGCGGAGGAAGTAGCCCAACGCACACCGGGAACGGTAAATTCCAAAGTAGCGGATACAGCGCAGTAGAAACACCCGGAACGCGAACGACGTCAGTGAGTCGGAGCCCCACTCTAGGTGTTGTCAGTTCATCAGCTGTCCCGGGCACTTCGCCATCGGACATCTCTCTAAGCTCTCCATCACTCGCTTGTCCGGCGGTGGGACTGGCCGGGACGGGAACCCCATCATCCAGGACCAGCCCCGCTAACAACACGTCTGTCGCAGGCACCAATCCAAGCTCCGGGACTGTCCGAGCCGCCCTAACACAATCGCCTCTATCTGTTGCAGCGTCACCGCCGTCGGTCTCACCTGCACCTCACATCAACATACTCAGTAACGGTTTTACGAACGTCTCGAGCAGCGGCAGTCTGGGTATACCGCCTTCGTCCCCCTGCTGCTCCCCAATCCAGCATCCGCCCTGGCTGTCAGACCACCCGAACTTAACCACCTCCTCCCTGCAGTTGCGTCCCTCGGCATCTTCTCCGTCTTCCTCCGCTTCCTCGTCAATCGGTGTTCAACGTGGCAAGGCGGTGTCCCTGGCCGCGCCGCAGCGCTGGTCCCCCGGACTGGAACTGGATAGGCTTTCCCCGGAGAGAATCAGCCCGGGCTGGTCTGATGGAGGTAAAGATCCTCACGCGTTTAGTCATTCCCCAGGTTGCACTAGGTCCTACAATTATGACGTGGAGATGTAATGCTTTAGGATGCAGTAATAATGCATTTGTAGACATTTCACATTATATTTTACGAACCCTTTTAGAATGTGGGGCGGGAGTGATTTTGTAGGGACTGTTTCTAGTTTTTTTTTGATGAATTGCTGAATGGAAGAGTAAAACAAATGTGAACGTAACTGTCTGTGTGGTTTAGTTTGGTCGAGAATAAACCCATTAGAATCCTTTTTAGAAAGCCTTTTGAGTTCAAATGTATTTCTGGCCAATCCTGAACTACTGATAAAACACCTTTGGAAATAGTATTATTCTAAAACCTAACACATTCCAATACAAAACCCAATCTTATCATTATCTTATGGCCTTGTTGTTGGCCCTACTTCTACTCAGATCTAAATCACCCAGGCCTATGCAGGTTCCACCAACATGATGCTTAATCTGTTAATTGTATCTGATAAATAAACCATAGGATTCTTTCCAGTAAAGCAGGTTCTGTATTTCTGGACTATTTTGTAGCTCTATCACAGCCAAACTACCTGTTCCATTGGAGTGGGACTGTGGGAACTTAAGGGCTGTCAGTAGTGTGTTTGTTTAGTTCTCCATTCACTTTAGGAATGTGTTTCAACATGACTCTAAAGGGTTAATGGGAATCACATTTGAGAGGTGCTCTCCAAGAACCAGCCAAATACAAGTAAAACAAGGTTTTGAAATAGTGACCACCTTGACTGAAACACGCTTTCTCAGACGGATCCCCACTAATCCCAGTCTGGCCGTTGGGCAGAAGGTTGTGTGGGAGGCCCTGCTCTGTCTGTTTTAACAGGACCTACTCAGATGTCCCTTGTGATGGGTCTTCTGAGCAACATCTACAGTGGTACTTTTCAGCTGTGTAGAGGTTTTAGAGGGTTTATATGGACAATTATGCACCTTTAAAATATCACAGATTGCAACGTTAGTTGCAGTCAGTTTCAACCAAAGTCAGAGTGGATTGAAGTCGTTGAGCCTGTCCACTTGGATGTTGTAAAAAAGGTTGTTCAGCATGAAGATGCACAAAGCTGCTTTTAAAAACAAGGGAGGAAGCTTGGCAGGGAGGAGGTGGTTTGGTGCCGGGGAAGTACACTCTAGATGCACACAAGAAACAGGAAAGACAAACATTGAGGTTGTTCTCGGTGCGCCACAGTGACCCAGAGCCTCCTGCTTCAGTCTTCTAGTTTAAGTGAAACGAAACCTGCCTGTTGTAGTGAAACGTGGAGCAGCAAGGACTTGCAGTGATGGTCTGCAAGCCAGGTAGATACAACCGAGGGCTAGCTGGTCTTTAGACCGTGTCTGTAAGTCTGCATGCGTCTACGGTGTCTCCAGAATGCAGGTAGATACAACCGAGGGCTAGCTGGTCTGTAGACCGTGTCTGTAAGTCTGCATGTGTCTACTGTGTCTCCAGAATGCAGGTAGATACAACCGAGGGCTAGCTGGTCTGTAGACCGTGTCTGTAAGTCTGCATGTGTCTACTGTGTCTCCAGAATGCAGGTAGATACAACCGAGGGCTGGCTGGTCTGTAGACCGTGTCTGTAAGTCTGCATGCGTCTACGGTGTCTCCAGAATGCAGGTAGTTCTGCACATGGCAGTGGGCCTACAAGCCCTTAATCGCCACTTGGGGGTGAGTCCCTAACTGCCATGACGATCATTTATCTTTCTGGGGAGTAAGATGGTCCATTCCGATTCAAGATTCTTGTTTTGTGAGAAATGACTGCGATCAACATTTCAGGGTTGGTGCAGGAAAGGATTCCGAAAGGTGTATGTCTTGAAACCCATTTCCCTGCTCTGCATTTGAGATGTCAAGTTCTAACTAAGGTGAGGAAAGGACTAGTCCACTTGTTCATACATAGCTTAAAAACAAATCTCAACATTCATTTTCGATTGGCCTAAATATCATGCATCTTTCTCTGACGCTGAAACTCCTTGTGATCATTTGCTGTCAGTCATAACTGACATCTGATTTGATTTTGAGAGTAGAACAGTCTCAGGCTGGTACAGTCTTGACTGTGGATGGACTTGTTTTATGATTGACAAATCCTTCTGAGGCGAGCTGGGTCACGAGAACAGTCTCCGTAAGGACCATCTGAATCACTAACTGGTTCAGAACTTTGGACTAAAGAGAACTGTACTGTTCTGGGTTTAAGTTTCATTGTGATTAATTGTGGGGGGATTATTTTAATAATCTCTAGCCTTTGGAAACAGTGGTAATTGTGTCTGGAAAGTGAAACAGTTTGTAGTGACGAGTCATGAGGCTGTCCCAGTGGGTCTGTTCTCCTGGGGTGTCAACTCTAAGTGAGAGACTGCTTTCCTATATACAACTGGTTTGAAAACTAAATGTACCATGTGTTTAGCATTTTCTTTTATTTTGGGTTATTGAAAGCCATATTCTAGTGATAAAATCTTTTTTTATTCCTGTTGGAAAAGAAATGTGAAATATACATACAGTAAACACACACGTTTATCCATTAAACATTCTCCTACCAGATTTATCAACTAAACACTCAGTACTAAGTTTCTAACCACAAACCACTTTTCTACTAGGCTTCTATCCACTAAACACTCTGCTACTAGGTTTCTATCCAATAAACACTTTTCTACTAGGCTTCTAACCACAAACCACTTTTCTACTAGGCTTCTAAACACAAACCACTTTTCTACTAGGCTCCTATCCAATAAACACTTTTCTACTAGGCCTCTATTCTGAAAAACACTACACCGATAGACACTGCTACAGCCTGTTTGGCTGTCTGTCTGTCTAAATGTGTCTGTCTGTTTAAATCTGTCTGTCTCTATGGCTATTGTTTTTGTAAGTGGGCCCTGATGAGGTCATTATAATGCTGCGTCAGTTCCTCAAACACTCCTTTGTGTCTAAAACCAACAGAGTAACTTCTTTCTCATGTTTTTGTCTACTTAATTTCTGTTGTCAGTGAGTATGAGCAGTTTATCGAACCTGTTTATTCCAGAATAATTGATACTGTCTCCCTAGCGGGGCTCGACTCTAAGAACTGGGAGTTATTTTGGAAGCATTTTTCGCTGTTGAAGATGAGTGTTTCTCCACGTAGAGCCGTTAAGCCTCATGTTTCCGTGTGAGCGAGGAAGATAAACAAAGATTACTCCACACTGATTGGCTCTCCTGAGAGTTCTAGAATTTCCAGGAGACGATAAAAACAACTACGCAAGACCCACCTAACCTCATCTAATTATCACCCATTTTCTAACCTAACAGGCAAAACCTGCTTCAGTTCCTCATGTGAGAAGTGAACCTATTGAAAATCGATTAACTTGTTTGTGTGTGATCCTAGAGACCACTGAGTTTACAGAGGCAGTCGGGCAGTAGAATGTGTCAGGTTTAATGGACATGAGTTTACAGAGGCAGTCGGGCAATAGAATGTGTCAGGTTTAATGGACATGAGTTTACAGAGGCAGTCGGGCAGTAGAATGTGTCAGGTTTAATGGACATGAGTTTACAGAGGCAGTCGGGCAATAGAATGTGTCAGGTTTAATGGACATGAGGAAGTGGACAGATCCAGCAACAGGTCTTGGTCAACACCACAGCCAATCATGCAAGAGTTCAGGGCTAGTCAGTACCACGGCCAATCATGCGTGAGTTCAGGGCTAGTCAGTACCACGGCCAATCATGCGTGAGTTCAGGGCTAGTCTGTACCACAGCCAATCATGCGTGAGTTCAGGGCTAGTCAGTACCACAGCCAATCATGCGTGAGTTCAGGGCTAGTCAGTACCACAGCCAATTATGCGTGAGTTCAGGGCTAGTCTATACCACAGCCAAACATGCGTGAGTTCAGGGCTAGTCAGTACCACGGCCAATCATGCGTGAGTTCAGGGCTAGTCTGTACCACGGCCAATCATGTGTGAGTTCAGGGCTAGTCTATACCACAGCCAATCATGCGTGAGTTCAGGGCTAGTCTATACCACAGCCAATCATGCGTGAGTTCAGGGCTAGTCTATACCACAGCCAATCATGCGTGAGTTCAGGGCTAGTCTATACCACGGCCAATCATGCGTCTATACCACAGGCATCCCTGGGAACATCAGTGACCTGAGACAACCGATAAGCATAACATCCATCAGACTCACCATGGGGCAGCCTGGGTTTGTCCTTTACAGCTCCTTTGCTGTTCCTGTCTGTATAGCTTTTATCATTTTGTTTATTTTCGCTCTCTCCCTCAGAAAGACCTAGACAACCTCCTACGGCTGGCGTGACCTCCTCCGGTTTCAGCCGCGCCACCTCTTTGGACCTTCTCCTGACTGCTCCTTACTTGGCTGGCCACTGGCCACGGGAAAGCCAGCACGTCCCGTTTCAACCCTGCATGAGGGACAAATCCACCCAGGTAGGTCCTGGTTAGAGATCCACCCGGGTAGGTCCTGGTTAGAGATCCACCCGGGTAGGTCCTGGTTAGAGATCCACCCGGGTAGGTCCTGGTTAGAGATCCACCCGGGTAGGTCCTGCTTACAGATCCACCCGGGTAGGTCCTGCTTACAGATCCACCCGGGTAGGTCCTGCTTACAGATCCACCCGGGTAGGTCCTGGTTAGAGATCCACCCGGGTAGGTCCTGCTTACAGATCCACCCGGGTAGGTCCTGCTTACAGATCCACCCAGGTTGGTTATTCACAGAAAATTACATTCAGGACAATTTACATCCTATTTCAGGAATAATTGTGTCCTGCTCTCTTCCTAAACTGCCCACAGCTGTCCTGTCCTGTCTTACACCCACACCACACGTTTCTCTATGAGCACCAGAAATAAACATGTCCAGACCTTTGTGTTCTTTCAGGCACCTTTACAAAGACGGTCATGGAAGGCTGACATGCACACGCATGTTTGACTGTTGGTGGAACCCAACCTCCTCCTGTTCATCTGTCTCTGAAAGGGTGTAGTCATGGGGCCTGGTCAAAAGTGGTGTGTGATGTAGGGAATAGGGGGTCTTTTGGGACAATACAACTAGTGGTAGTTCCAGCCAGCAGGTCTCTTCTCTGGAGACATTGTTTTACTTATGTTTTAGCACCATAACACAGTCATGGGTATAATTGTATAAACATGCTTGTAATGGCAAAAATGTTTCAGCTTTGTTTTAATGTTTACACTCTGTTTTCTGTGTGTGGGAATTTCGTGTGCTGTCAGAGAATAGATGAGAAAAAGCAGTACTCCAAATCAACACCCTAAATAAACCCTGTGGGCTGTGGTGAAAAGTGCTCCGCAAAGAACAGTGCTAGTTGTGATTCTGTCATGCAAAACAGGTTCAGAAGCTACCTCGGCCCCTCTCCTCTTCTACCTCGGCCCCTCTCCTCTTCTACCTCGGCCCCTCTCCTCTTCTACCTCGGCCCCTCTCCTCTTCTACCTCGGCCCCTCTCCTCTTCTACCTCGGCCCCTCTCCTCTTAATCCAGGAGAGGTTTGTCTACAATCGATCTCTTGTCCTGCCTTATAGATTCACTCCTTCTTATAGTTGAAGTAGTTCAGACCCATAGTATTTTATTATAATGTAGTATGTTAGATGGTGATGGGATGAATGTCCAGGTATTCAATGGTGATAGTATTTAAACTCTGGTGTTAATAGTAGCGTTAGCGGTCTTAAGGGCCTACTGATTTACTGGCTGGCTGACAGACTGACTGGCTGGCTGGCTGACAGACTGACTGGCTGGCTGGCTGGCTGACAGACTGACTGGCTGGCTGGTCGGCTGTTATATTTCCTCGGTAGATGCCTGAAGTGTCTCCACCCAAACGGAGGCACAACGCTTCACAATCTCTTACACACTCCCACACATTCCCACACTTCCACAAACAAAGCATCCATCCAGCCTCTCTCTGACACAATGAGAGGCGGGACCTCTGAGGAACAGAATGTGGAATTTGGATGACATTTACAGAGTTCCATGTCCCTCGGTAACACCTCGCCAAAAATGACCAGATCTTGGAGTGATTTCTGTTACCATGGAGCCATAGCCCGATCCTAGTGACCAAACAATAACATCAGGACACAGTGTCTGAGCCCTAGCACCCTATTCCCTTCATGGTACACTACTTAGACCAGGGGTCAGTAACCTTTATTATCCAAAGAGCCCTTTCCCCCTATTTGCCACCAAATACAATTCGTCTGGAACTGCAAATGCTATTTGATGTCAACTCTATATTTAAAAACTATAGTTTGTTGCATTTTATGAAATTATAGAACAAGAATAAAGACAATTCTTGACATTTTACTTATGTTATATTATTACCAAATTCTACACTGGCACGTGTGAGCCTATTGAGGTCTTTGGAGTAGAAACATCCAGGTCTATGTGGCTCCTCCTCGTGTTAGTTAAACTCTACTTTTTTTATTTTCCATTGTTGCTTTACCCAGGGCGGGAAAGTGAAAGATGACTGACCACAAGCTTGACAGCAGCATAATAGGATGTGACACACATTTTAGTTGACCTTGCCTGTCCTTCTGGGACCCAGCATGGACTTCTATAACCTAGGACGGCATTCTATGACCCAGTTCATCCTTCTGGTACCCAGCATGGCCTATGACCCACCCTATCCTTCTATGACCCACCCTATCCTTCTATGACCCACCCTATCCTTCTATGACCCACCCTATCCTTCTATGACCC
>JACXGK010015437.1:0-10378 GCA_016801125.1 Novumbra hubbsi | reverse complement strand
ACAGGCTTAGTAGTGGTGCAAGTCTCACAAACAAAACCTCACCAGGACAGGGTGTGAAAGACCAGGCTTCTATAGAGGCTGTCAGGAGAAGAGGGAGACACAGGTGAGTGGTGTTATCTGATTAGTACTCAGGTGATGTGGATCTGCTGTGAGGGGGGCGTTCAAGGGATTGGGTGGAAGAGGTGCGTTTCCCAGCCTGTTGGGAGGTGGAGGGTGAGTGGGGGAGACAGACCTTCCTCACAGATGTCTTTCTGGGTGACCCTCGAGCAGGGTGAACCTCCCTCTCGCCTCCTGCATGTCTACACACTCTCCCCACACATTCTGGAATTATTCATATCAAGAAGGAATCCCCTGTGGAATTCTACAGGATCACTAATGGACTTGTCAGACAAAGCCATGACTTCTGCCCTCCATTTGGTCCAGATCTGCCTTGTTTTGTACCAGGGTTGTACAACGTTGGCGAAACAGGGGGGGTTAGGAGAGGGGAGTTGACTGGAACGCTGATGCCGCAACACGGACACGTGTGATTTATCCTCCACCCAGAGTCCCAGCCGGGGGATTGAGTGTTCAGGACGGAGTGATACGTTAGAGCTTCAGGACAGAGTGATACGTTAGAGCTTCAGGACAGAGTGATACGTTAGAGCTTCAGGACAGAGTGATACGTTAGAGCTTCAGGACAGAGTGATACGTTAGAGCTTCAGGACAGAGTGATACGTTAGAGCTTCAGGACAGAGTGATACGTTAGAGCTCCACGCCAGCACACCCTCCCGACCTCGGTTCACGTCAGTGGTGTGGCGGGCTGGGGGAGGCAAGTGACGGGCAGAGGAGAGGGCTGGGGGGGAAGGCAAGTGACAGGCAGAGGAGAGGGAGGTGTTTGGTCAGGTGGAGGTGTTCTGAGGAGGAGGTGGGTGGCACTAGGGAGGTGTTCAGAGGGGCAGGTGGCATTGGGTGGCGGGAGGGGAGGTGTTCCGAGGAGCAGGGGAAGTGGTTGGCACTAGGGAGATGTTCTGGGGGGGAGGTGGGTGACACTAGGGAGGTGTTCTGGGGGCAGGTGGCGTTGGGTGGCTGGCAGAGTGTCTCCCAAGTCTGGTTCTAACAACTGGTGCAGAGTTCAGACAGACAGCTGTGATGAGTCACCCGGCTTCAGGGAGAACCAAGCAGGCAGCCATGACAGCAGGCCGGTCCAGAGGGGACAACACAGGGCCAAGTAGCACGAGGCCCGAACACAGGCGCATGGACCCCACGCACTTCCAGATTGCTCAACGGCCACAAGGCTCGGAACAGCGTGGCGATAGCATGGCTGCAGGGAGGGGTGTTGCAAGGCGCCTGCTGGCCTGGACGTGATGATTTCATTGATGTTTGGTCCTTGGAGCTCTATTCAACACAATGCAACATGAACAGTGTTGAGCAGGAATCATGGAGAGTTGGACACATCCATACTGTTGGGACACATTATACTCATGTATACAAACAAGGGAACAATATCAGCAGCTTTTTCCCCAAAATGTTATTTCCATCCAGGGTTCAGGTTCACTTATAACTTGCATTGATGTATGTGAAACATTTGTATCGCACCCTTGGCAAGCCGTAGTCCAATGGTACGATTTAGATTTAGCTGAGACAACAATAATTACACATATTGTATCTCTGCATGGAGAATGAGAATATCTAGATACTGTCTCTATATCTCTTTAGGAAGGAGTGTCAGGAAGTAATCATCACAGCACTGAGTCAATTAACTTCTGGGATATCATTTGGTCCAGGAAGCTTAAGCGATTGTGAATCAATGTCACCTGTTTTGGTGACAACAGGTGCACTGGTGAGGCAACCGCAAGACAACCCTGAAAAAGGGAATGGTTTTGCAGGTGGTGGCCACAGACAATTTCTCTTTCCTTATCCTTCCTGACTGATGTTTCTCTAGTTTTGTGTTTGGCAAGTGTCACTACTGGTATCATGAGGTGGTACCTGCTGGCCATTCAGGTTGCACAGGTAGTCCAGCTTCCCCACGATGGCACATCCATATGAGAAGATACCAGGTGACGTGCTGTTACATGAGGAGAGCTGGACAGGGCCATAGACTCAACCCAGCAGGACCAATATCTGCGCAAAGAGAAACAGGAGGAGCACTGCCAAAGCCTTACAAAATGAGCTCACTAGGTCATAAACATTGAATATGGATTAGTCTTTCAGTACCATTATTGTTTGAGAAGTTAGAACTTGCTACAGACGACGTAGGCTACGAGAAAGACAAATAACTTTGCCATTGGCAAAGTTTCTTACATGAATAGATCAAAACATGCGCCCCGACACTTCCAATGCACTGTGTTTGGCCTACATTCCAGATCAATGCTGTTAGGCCAAATTGGAATGTCCTGGAGTACACAAAGTGTGCATCAAAATCTTCTGGATGAAAATAATGTTGTTTAATACGGTTAAAGCACAGTCATTTAAAAATAAAAAATAATTTTCAATAAATAGTTTTGCTAAATTCAATTTGCCTATTTCAGTAGTACCTACTAAGTTTTAGTAATTTTTCAATTGTTGTTAAAAGCAGAAATTAGTATAACATCCCAAATGTGCTTCCACCAAGTGTAAGTTAGAATTACTGCAACAATCTATTCACAAAAATGTTTTAGTTAGTTTTGGTCATCAGTTTTCAATTGCTGTAAAACAACACTTTAAAAAATTTTTTAAAAAGCAAACCAGATGACACAGTGATTACCCAAACTATCTGATGCCTTCATGACAACTTCAAACCAGATGACACAGTGATTACCAAAACTATCTGATGCCTTCATGACAATTTCAAACCAGATGACACAGTGATTACCAAAACTATCTGATGCCTTCATGACAACTTCAAACCAGATGACACAGTGATTACCAAAACTATCTGATGCCTTCTGGAATTTGGCTGCTTTTCCTTCAAGCCAAATTCATCCCAAACCATCATAAGTGGGTTGAAGTCAGGTGATTGTGGAGCCCAGGTCATCTTATGCAGCACCATCACCCATCTCCTGGTCAAAGAACCTTGTACCACAGCCTGGGGGTGTATGTTGAGTCATTATCCTGTTGGAAAATCATTGATAGTCCCACTACGGGCAAACCAGATGGATGGTGTATTGCGGGAGAATGTTTTGGTAACTATGCTGGTTTAGTCTGCCTTGAATTCAGAAAAAATCGAAAACAGTGTCACCAGCAAAGCACCTCCACACCATCACACCCCCTCCTCCATGCTTCACATGCTCACTTTGAAATTGCTGCTAGTTTATATCATTATGTATATATTCTGTTAGTTGAAATCATTATTCTGCGGGTGAAATGAGTATTGAACACATCACCATTTTTCTCAATAAATATATTGCCAAAGGTGCTATTGACATGAAATCTTCACCAGATGTTGGTTACAACCCAATTAGTCCAGACATACAAAGAAACCAAAACTAATAAGCTCAGAAATTAAGTTATGTGTAATAATGTGAAATGACACAGGGAAAAAGTATTGAGCACGCTTACTGATATTTATTTAATACTATGTACAAAAGCCTTTGTTGGTAATGACAGATTCAAGCCTCCTGCATGAAGAGACTAGTCGCATGCATTGCTCTGGTGTGATTTTCTTCCACACATACAGTCTTCAATTCTAGTACTTATTTCGATCTAGTGAACACTGTGTGATTTCATCGATATAATAGTTTTGATGTTCAGTGTTCACCATTATTCTTCAATGTGGGACATTTTTAAACTAAATATGTCTGCCATTTCTTGGTGTGTGAAGCTTATAAAATAGAGGGAGGATTTCACTTTTTGATCTGTTAACCAATTGAATTAGGGTCCATTTTAAAATGCTAAATTCATTTCTGGTGAGTACTTTTACAGCATGTGTACTGTATACCATGGGCCTTTTCTTATACTGTAATGCAAGATGTCTAGATGAAGTGCCATTAAAGCATACCAGATTTTAGATAAATCCTCTTTTGTAAAATACTTAATATTCAGGTCAGAAGTACAGATATTCGGACACTGCTGCACAAACGTACATGCACACACACACACACACAGGGCAAATAAGGACATTTGCAAGCTCCACACTCAAAGACAAACACACAGGGCAAATAAGGATTTGGGTGAGCTCCCACACACAAACACACACACGCAAACACATGCTCAGCATTTTGGGTAAATGGACAAGAGCCCTCTAATATTCTGCTGAAGACGTCCACTGACATACATGACAGCCTACAGATGTTATATCTTAATTTGTTCACCCTCTGGCTACAGAAATTCTTTGGCAAAGCATGACATTTTATTTCGGAGCAGATTTAAGGTTTGTAATTTTTTTATATTCTTCAGACTTGAAAAAGAACAAAAAAGTAACGAAGAACTCCCATGAATGACTCACGTACCTTTTTGCCACCAACATTTTAGCCATTTACCAGATGCTTTTATCCAAACTGTCCTGCAGCTGTCCATGCATTTCCCTTCATATGTTCTACTTCAAAACCAGCTACACATTAAGATATGATGCCTGTAGTTAACTCCAACGACTACAACTACAACACCAAGTATAAATGGAGGCTGTTGGGAAGGTTCTAAATGCTGCCTTTCTGTTCATACCTGTATCTTTGCTTCTGTAAGACTGTATATACACCTTAGCTAGTCTTCCTGACAGCCACAATTAGTGAATACCTGACAACTCGATCAGAGTCATCAGCTTTGACTTTTCAACCGGTGTTAGAACCACTGGCATGTATCATGTGGCATGACCAACCATGTATACAGCCTGTCCGGAATTATCAACACCTCAATGAGATCACACTCTCAGTCACCCTCTCTATGCAGAAGAATTCCTTCTGTTGTAATGGACACATATTATATGATGTAGATGTGCATCATTTCCATGTCCAAGAGTGCTTCCTTTATTTACAGAAGCGTTCCAAAGCTGAGGGAGTAGACATTGTGGAGGCCTGTCATGTTGCTGTAGATGTTAGTGGTATGTGTACTTTGTACACCCTTGTTGTGGTTGTCAACATGAATCATTGAAGTCCCAAAGTGTATTGAAGTTGGTGGGTCAATGGATGCTTCCTCACCCTCAGAGTTTGTTCAGAATCATAGAGGACACTTTGGTCAGCATCGTAGAGGACACTTTGGTCAGCATCATAGAGGACACTTTGGTCAGCATCATGGAGGACACTTTGGTCAGCATCATGGAGGACACTTTGGTCAGCATCATAGAGGACACTTTGGTCAGCATCATGGAGGACACTTTGGTCAGCATCGTAGAGGACACGTTGGTCAGCATCGTAGAGGACACTTTGGTCAGCATCATGGAGGACACTTTGGTCAGCATCATGGAGGACACTTTGGTCAGCATCATAGAGGACACTTTGGTCAGCATCATAGAGGACACTTTGGTCAGCATCATGGAGGACACTTTGGTCAGCGTCATGGAGGACACTTTGGTCAGCATTGTACAGGACACTTTGGTCAGCATCATAGAGGACACTTTGGTCAGCATCATGGAGGACACTTTGGTCAGCATTGTACAGGACACTTTGGTCAGCATCATAGAGGACACTTTGGTCAGCATCGTAGAGGACACTTTGGTCAGCAGACACTCAGGGTCTCCTCTCTCTCTACAGTGCTCTGGATCTCCTCTCTCTCTACAGTGCTCTGGATCTCCTCTCTCTCTACAGTGCTCTGGATCAACTCTCTACAGTGCTCTGGATCTCCTCTCTCTCTACAGTGCTCTGGATCTCCTCTCACTGTCTGGAAAGTGAAGGTACTCTGGTAAACCAGAGGCTTCCATTCCTGGAGTGCAGCAGTGCGTTTAGTCTTCAGTTCCAACTGAGCTCAACTTGTTGGCAAACATCCCCTGCAACTGCAAACTGGGCAGTAGGTCTCAATTGGTGTCAATCTCTCCAGTAATGATATTGGATTTATGTCCTGTGTCAGTCTTTGCAGTAATGATATCTGATTTATGTCCGGTGTCAATCTACACTGTAATGACATTGGATTTATGTTCAGTAAAGCTGACATTCTATCTCTTTAGTACAGCATAACAAGGACCAGATCACTGCCATAAGAGCCATTTGAGTCTGTGGCAGTCTTTTCAAAAGACTTAAAGGTTCAGTATGCCGATGCAGTAATGGCAGAAAAGGAGGTTTTAGTGTTTTCCTAAGTTTCTTTGCGTGCAGTTGTGGATACAAAAACACGGACTTTGGATCTTGGCTGAGCCTCATGCATTAGAACAGCGCTCTGTGCTTGCAAAAGGATAAATCAGTCACTTAGGCAAATGTCATCTATTTATGATATTGAAGACCTGAGAACTGAGTCGGGGAATGAACAGAAAGCCGCCAGGGAAACAGAAGCGGAGAGTCAAGAGATGGAATTGCCAGATGAGAGAAACAGGGAGGAGAAGCGTTTAAAACACCAGACCTTAGTAGTCCAAGAGGTGGAGGAGAATGAAGTATAATTATTGAATTGATCAGCCGAGGAAGTGAAGAAGTGAAGAAGTTAAGAAGTGAAGAAGTGAAGGAGTGGTTAGGGAGAGAGTGCTGATGGGGAGGTCAAGGGTGGTCATTTGGGAAATTTTCACATCTACTCTAGGCCTCAATGCAGGGTGTTTAAAGAAGGACCGTTGTTCTAAAACGTTTCATTCTGTACACTATGGTAGAATGTGCAGAAAATGTACTCTAAAATGAACTCTGTCAGCAAGATGTTTTGCAAGGCTTTGTGGACTGAAACGTCATCAAATACTCCTACATCTAAAGGACTACCGTTGACAGCAAGCTAACATACATATAAACACTGACAGGGTCACACCTCACAACAAGGCACGAAATCTGCATCCCATCTAAGCGTTTGTTTGAGACAGCATTGACAGACCATTGTCCACTGACAAGCTTAGGGTCTCCTGCAGGAAGAAAGAAGAGTCCCATAGAGAACACAGGTCTCTCTGGACCTAAATATCCAGCCACACGAACAGTTTGTTTCACCGTGGTCTTGCCCACAGCAAACATCTGCCAGTTAACAAAACACTCTGCATATTATACAATGACAACTAAGTATATTGTATGTAAATATAAACTTGAGTAGATTTGGAGAATTCTGTCCGTATGTTGTCTACTACTAGAAGTGCCTTTCCACTGAGTAACATTCTGTGTATGTTTAAAAGTTATTAGCCAACTAACAGTGATTCAGATGTATGCTGCAGTGTCAGAAATCTTGATGGCAACTGGCCATCCTCCCTATGCACCACAGGATGTCCTTCAAATAAGAGAGGTACCAAAGAACCAGCTGCTCCCCCGATCCACAAGCTGCCAATGAGAAAGACCATGAGATCTGGGAACTAACGGTTGAATACAAACAGTTTATAAAAAGAAAACTTCAGTGGAAAAACAGATTGAACAGGATATACATGGGAAAGTAAAATAGAGAGTTAGGAAGCGTGATGTAAAGGAGGAGTACTACAGAGACAAAATGTAAGAAAATAACCAAGTAAACAGATACATTAAAGAGGAATAAATGTGGGAGTGAGAGATGGTGAGAGAAAGACAGATGAAAACGTTTAGGGCCGCTTCCAGCAGGAAGAAAGAACAAATGTTTTTAGATGATGCTTGCCGCTGTAAATTGAACACAGCAGCCGGGCACTCAACCAAGAACAGTGAGCACTGGAGTAGGAGATCATTACACTGTACAAAACACAACCACACCACCGTCCAAACACAACCACACCCCCGTCCAAACACAACCACACCCCCGTCCAAACACAACCACACCCCCGTCCAAACACAACCACACCATCGTCCAAACATAACCACGCCACCGTCCAAACACAACTACACCACCGTCCAAACACAACCACACCATCGTCCAAACACAACCACGCCACCGTCCAAACACAACCACACCACTCTACAAAACACAACCACACAACCTTACCAAACACAATTGCACCACCAAAAACACAACCAAACCGCCATTTATTAACACAACCAAATTTACAAAAACCGCACAAGCACATCAACAAACAAAACACAACCACACCATCTTCTCATCTCCACCTGAGCACTCAGTTTGGTTAATACACCTGTCTTTTCATCTCCACCTGAAAAAATGTTTTGGTTAAAACACTAGTCTTCTCATCCTCACCTGAGCCAACAGTTTGGTCAAAACACCAACCTTTTCATCTCCACCTGAGTAAGCAGTCACAACACAAGCTACTGTCACTGCTCTTCCTTATCTATGTTTTAACCCTTCATTGGGTGTCAGGTGAATCTATAGCCCAAGCATAGCTTGTCTGATAAGTTATTGACTGTGTCTGTGTGTGTCTGTGTGTCTACAGCAAACATTTGAAGGTGACCTAGTTGATCTGAGTCACTGATTCAACAACTCTATAACAAATTGGTGCAACCACAATCCTTTACCATGAAACAGAATCAACTTAATATTGAGCATTAGGGTTAGGTAGTTGTTATGTTCAGGGATGAGGTCTGGGACAGCATTAAGGTTAGGTAGTTGTTATGTTCAGGGATGAGGTCTGGGACAGCATTAAGGTTAGGTAGTTGTTATGTTCAGGGAAGAGGTCTGGGACAGCATTAAGATTAGGTAGTTGTTATGTTCAGGGATGAGGTCTGGGACAGCATTAAGGTTAGGTAGTTGTTATGTTCAGGGAAGAGGTCTGGGACAGCATTAAGGTTAGGTAGTTGTTATGTTCAGGGAAGAGGTCTGGGACAGCATTAAGGTTAGGTAGTTGTTATGTTCAGGGAAGAGGTCTGGGACAGCATTAAGTTTAGGTAGTTGTTATGTTCAGGGATGAGGTCTGGGACAGCATTAAGGTTAGGTAGTTGTTACGTTCAGGGAAGAGGTCTGGGACAGCATTACGTTTAGGTAGTTGTTATGTTCAGGGATAAGGTCTGGGACAGCATTAACTTTACATATTTATTTTGAGTTAATACGGTCTGGGATAAGCATAGGTATTATTTAGAGGGTTTATGGGCTGCGACTTGGATAGGCTTTAACAGAAAAGGGAAAAGAATGAGTTACCCTAGGATTGAACATACAACCCACTGTGCTGGAATCCCTTCTACAGCCTACCTGGTGGCGCCCCGGCTTACTGTTTCCCAACGGGAGGGTGCTCAAGTCAACCTTCCATGGTACTACATAAACGTCTTCATTTGACATCACTGTTGTGATCTCTCCCTAGTGTGTGTGTGTGTGTGTGTGAGTGTGTGTGTGTTTGTGTATGTTTGTATGATAAGTGACTGTCCCGTGGCCAACCTCACGGGGAGGACCCCAGCTACACAAGTTATGTGACACCAGAGGATAATTAGATCTAATCTAACCTCAGAACACTCGTATAACCCGGTAAATCCTCAAAACCGAGAACTAAGAAGTGAACAGAAACAGCAGTGCCTAAATCTTGAAATGTTTTCTGACTCTCTTCTTTCTCATTTTTGCTCTCTTAATCCCAGTAAGTGGAATGCTGGAAAGCAACCAGATATCCTATTTCTGATTGGAGATGACAATGGCGATAATAATGATGATTATTAGTTGTAGGAGCCGTAGTAGTAGCATGTGCTTGTAATGATAATTATTATTGGTTGTAACAGTAGATGTAGCATGTTCTTGTTATGAATATTATTATTAGTTGTAACAGTAGATGTAGCATGTTCTTGTTATGAATATTATTATTAGTTGTAACAGTAGTAGTAGCATGTTCTTGTAATGATTATTATTATTAGTTGTAACAGTAGATGTAGAATGTTCTTGTAATGATTATTATTATTAGTTGTAACAGTAGTAGTAGCATGTTCTTGTAATGATTATTATTATTAGTTGTAACAGTAGATGTAGCATGTTCTTGTAATGATTATTAGTATTAGTTGTAAAAGTAGTAGTAGCATGTTCTTGTAATGGTTATTATTATTAGTTGTAACAGTAGCTGTAGCATGGTGTTTTAATACGTAGTTGAATGAAGTTACTGGATGGCAATCAGAAAAACATTAAACCTGAATACCCCTGGTTCTATATAACCCAATGAAGCCCAACAACAATGGTTCTAAAAAACAAACTATGAAACCTTATTAACCATGGTTTTAGATAACCCAATTAAACGTATTCTGTCTAACACTGCCTGCTAGCTGTATATAATCTTTTCTACATAACACAGCCTGCTAGCTTTATATAATCACTTCTGTCTAACACTGCCTGCTAGCTGTATATAATCTCTTCTGCATAACACTGCCTGCTAGCTGTATATAATCTATTCTGCATAACACAGCCTGCTAGCTGTATATAATCTCTTCTGCATAACACTGCCTGCTAGCTGTATATAATCTCTTCTGCATAACACAGCCTGTTAGCTGTATATAAT
>JACXGK010015436.1:0-10389 GCA_016801125.1 Novumbra hubbsi | reverse complement strand
TGTGTCCGTGTGGGTGTGTGTTTGGGGGTTGTGTCCGTGTGGGTGTGTGTTTGGGGGTTGTGTCCGTGTGGGTGTGTGTTTGGGGGTTGTGTCCGTGTGGGTGTGTGTTTGGGGGTTGTGTCCGTGTGTCTCCTCCCTTCCGTAGAAGATTCTGATGGATGAGGTGTGTGGCAACCGGAGTGTGTTGTCTCGCGTGGCCGGTTTAGAGGCGTGCTGTAGGGAACACGCGATAGACCGGGGGTCCTGTGTTGAGGCCATGAAGCCCGACGCCAAGCCGGACAGTCTGTCAGAGCACTACGACCTGCATGCTGACATAGCCAACGTCTGCCTTACCTTTTCCCAGGCCCCTGACACGGCCCTGACGCAGTGCGTAACGCCTCGCACACACACACACACAGAATTATACAATCACAAATAGCAATCACTGAGCCAATGCTTTTACTAGGTGTGTAAGCTCAGAACCCATACTTATCAATACCTGGGAGCAGTTAGGGTTCTTAAAGGGTGAGGGTTGTCAGAGGGTTTGGGTTCTCAGAGGGTTAGGGTTGTCAGAGGGTTTGGGTTCTCAGAGGGTTTGGGTTCTCAGAGGGTTTGGGTTGTCAGAGGGTTTGGGTTGTCAGAGGCAGAACGATTGGGTTTTTCACCGTGTCGGCTTAAACAATCTGGATGTTCGACTTACCGTTTCTGTGTGGGATGTCCTGATTGGCTGTTCGACTTAGTGTTTCTGTGTAGGATGTCCTAATTGGCTGATTGACTGAACATCTTAGTATGGCTTGTCGTGACAGGCTGTTTGACTCTGTGTTTCTGTATGGGCTGTCCTGATTGGCAGGTTGATCTATGAGATCTCTGTGCGTCACCCTGAGTCCTCCCAGCAGGTAATCCTGCGCTACGTCACGGAGGCTGAGCGTGCTTTCCGCCAATGTTGCCAGGGGGAGGAGCAAGCTGGATGTGTCAAAACAGCTGTATGTACACATCTAATATGATGTTCTTAAAACAGCTGTATGTACCCATCTAATATGATGTTCCTTAAACAGCTGTATGTACCCATCTAATATGATGTTCTTAAAACAGCTGTATGGACCTATACAATATGATGTCCTTAAAACAGCTGTATGTACCTAAACCATATGATGTTCTTAAAACAGCTGTATGTACCTAAACAATATGATGTTCTTAAAACAGCTGTATGTACCCATCTAATATGATGTTCTTAAAACAGCTGTATGTACGCATTTAATATGATGTTCATAAAAGTAAGGATGTTGTTTCTCTCTGTGGCCAAACCCTAAGGCCAATTCATGACACATTATCATTTACACCACTCAAATAAATGAAAACACAAAACTAGAGAAGAATCAGTCAGGAAGGATAAGGAGAGAGCAATTGTCTGTGACCACCACCTGCAAAACCATTCCCTTTATAAGGGTTGTCTTGCTGTTGCTTCTCATGTACATCTGTTATCACTTTTATTTGCACCAAAACAGGTGACATTGTTTCACAATCGCTTATCCTTCCTAACTGAACAGATTGGATGTACACAATCCGATGGCTGTTTCTTTGTGTCTCCCCAGATGGCAGGAAATGACATCAATAGGAAGATCATAGAGGAGATCGAATACTACAAGAAGATGTGTGCTACAGAGGCGGCCCTGAAAGATGACAACTTTGAGAAGAAGTGAGAGGTCGTGCAATCACACAGACGGGTCAAGGGTCATAGTTGGTCGAAGTAGATGTACAGTTGTGCGTTATGCATTTAGAAGCATTTAGTTTTACAGAAACTATTGTTGAATTAATTATGAATTAATGGTTTGTCTATCATTTAGGGTTTGTTCATAATTTAGGGTTTATTTATGGCTGTTTCTCTTTTTTCTCCTCACTCCGCCTGTCTCCTCTCTGCTCCTTCTTTAGTATGATAGTGTACTACACCAGAATAATGCCGCAGGCCTCGTTCGCCCAGCTCCACGTGGTGTCTCAGACTGTGGCGGATGTCTTTCACGACTGCTGCAAGGATGAGCCTGGCGGTTTCCTCCTGCCCTGCGCAGAGGAGAAGGTCTGACACACACACACACACACTCACTCACATACACCCACAAGCACAAACACATTTACAACGTGTCACACCTGAGGGCCTGCTGTGAGCACCTGTGGTCGTTGTAGTGGATGTTTGATTGGCCAATTCTGAGTATATAAATACCTTGGTAAGTGACTTGCCTACTTACTCTCATTGAGTTGTATCCATCATCGGTCTAAAGTTACATCCACAAATGATTTGTTCCGCTACCAGTAATCCTACACCCACGCTGTGGGTACACCCTTGTAAATATGCCAACCCAGACTATTACGACAAAGTCCAAAGGCTGTGCCAACAAGAAGCTCCTCAATGAGTCAGTATGTCATTTGCCACCCCCTTGGTCACCCGTGTCCTCCTCAGTCCACCAACATCCTTGACGCCATATGCAACGATTACGACTACTCAAGCTTCAACCCCCGCATCGCCCACTGCTGCAACCAGTCCTACTCCACGAGGAGACCCTGCATCCTGGCCCTCCGCCCGGACACAGACTTCACCCTGCCGGCTCTGGATCCCAGCAGCTTCAGCTGGGGTCCGGAGCTCTGCACCACCGACCGCAAGACGCTCCTGTTGTCTGGGAAGAGGTGAGGCAGACGTGCTACACGTGTACTCTGTGTGAGCACGAGGTGTTGAACATCCATTCGCCTGCCTGTCTGCGTGTTTCTGCCTGTTTGTCCTTCATGTGTCAATGTGTCGTCAGGCTGTTGTATGGTTTGGTGAGACAAAAGACCAACGTCACAGAGGATCATCTGGAGACCATCTCTGCCAAATACCATGCCATGAGGGTAGGCTGCTGTGCCATGGTGGACCAGGCTGCATGCTTCACACTGGAGGTAAAGTCCTCAGCAAACACACATCAATAGAATGAGCCCAACGGGTTTTCAAATTCAGTCAACGATGGCAGGATTTGGACTTGCAGGTATACCCATATAAGGATAATTGGGAAGTAAAAGCAGGATGTGTATACCCATATAAGGATAATCAGGAAGTAAAAGCAGGATGTGTATACCCATATAAGGATAATCAGAAAGTAAAAGCAGGATGTGTTCCTGTCAGTGTCAATGCTGTGATTTGTTCAATCAGCTCAGTTGACATTACAAAACGATGCATTCTAATCCAGTTGTTCTAATATCAAAACATTTTTTTTTCTTCTCTTTAACAGGCACAAAAGCTGGTATCTGAGGGTGCAAAGCTGGTCAACGTTTAAGATTTATGTTTCTATTTACCTCCAAATAACCTTCCATAGTGGGTCTCAACCAGGGATGCAAGGACCCCTGGGGGTCCCTGGCCTATCTCCATGGGGATTTGGACCCTGGGAGTCCCTGGCCTATCTCCATGGGGATTTGGACCCTGGGAGTCCCTGGCCTATCTCCATGGGGATTTGGACCCCTGGGAGTCCCTGGCCTATCTCCATGGGGATTTGGACCCCTGGGAGTCCCTGGCCTATCTCCATGGGGATTTGGACCCCTGGGAGTCCCTGGCCTATCTCCATGGGGATTTGGACCCCGGGAGTCCCTGGCCTATCTCCATGGGGATTTGGACCCTGGGAGTCCCTGGCCTATCTCCATGGGGATTTGTTACGGGCCTCTAGGGTCAAGTTCTATTCATACTGCACTCGAGTGCTGAAAACATTTCTAACGACTGGTGTGATGGGCAAATGGACATGAGGGGTGAATGGGGTGAATGGAGTTTGTCAATGGATCTGGCACCACCAGACAGCACTCTGTACTTCTTGGTAAGGGACCCATAAAAAGGTTGAGAGGCACTGTCCTACTGGACATCGGTCATCCACTCATGAGCTTCTCTTTCAGGGTTCAGTTATTGGCAAGAAATCCTTATAGTGTTGAATCATTGTAATCTCTATCTATAATCTCTATCACACACAATGGTTTATTAAAGATTGTTTAGTGATGTTTGTCTGATTTCTTTTTGATAATTGCAACGTTCCTACTTGTCCATGCTGTTAACCAGCAATTCTAAATGTTTTATACATTATTATTGTTATAGCTGTTCTTGCAACCAAGGTGCTGACATAAATACATTAAAAATAATTTACAATAATGATGAATACAATCCACATTGTTATCTGCTTGCTTTGTGAGCATTGTGGCCACTGTGCTTTGACTGCCCTCTTGTGGCCAATGTAACACATCGCATGGAGCGCTGTGGCAAAGCTGTAGCATAAATGGCATAGCAGCTAAATTAAACCCTGGTCACATGGCTGAAGCTCCAGAGCCTTCTGCCTCACTGGAAAATCAGACCACTAAACCCTTGGCCTGAATACGGTGGTTTATGACAGTGAGTGAATGAATGACCTTGTGACTGAACAAGCGATTGGGCAAGTATGCTAGTGACCAAAAGAGAGAATGAGTGGTTAACTGACTGTGTAAGTGTGGTCTGGACAAAGTGGGGTGGACAAATCAAGAGAAGCCCTGTGCATAATTAACAATGCACAACTAACCATCAGAAACCATTGTTGAATGAAAGAGTTCATGGATCTGTGTGGCTATGACAAACAAAGTAAACACCCAATTAAATGTTGCATTGGACAAATGTCCAATTATCACCTATTATACGGTCATGTTGAGAGGATGTGTGTCATGACGGTCTGCTGTAGAGAGAAACCCACAAACTGTTGGGCAAGAGATGATTGATTGTCTGTGGTAGAGAAGACGCTGGCTGAGCGTGTGTTTGGAAGCTGTACAAAGGTTGGTTTGACGGAACAGACAGGGACAGGGTGTGTGAGGCATCGGCCTGGTAGGTAAGGGGTTTGAGGGTGGTGGGGTCAGTAAGCCTGTGGTCTCGGCCCTGTGAGAAGGATTCACCACAGAAAGACACTTAAACTGCCCTGCAACCGGTAATTATAGTGGGGAACTCTGAATACCCCACTGCCACGCCGGCTGTCTCTCCACACCGGGATCAGTACACAGTGCACAGTGCACAGTGCACAGTACACAGTACACAGTGCACAGTACACAGTACATAGTACACAGTGCACAGTACACAGTACACAGTGCACAGTACACAGTACACAGTACATAGTACACAGTACACAGTACATAGTGCACAGTACACAGTACATAGTACACAGTGCACAGTACACAGCCTGGTGGACCCAGAACTCTACCAATAGGAATCATGAGCTTTCTGTCTGTACAGTGAATTAGGATTCATATCTACACATATTTCAGCACAGCAGCTTAGATAATAGATAGCTGAAGGACCAACACATTGCACCATACTTGAATACTTGAATACAGGGATGTATAAGAGCATATTAGGTGATTCCTATTCTCTGTACAGATGGAATAAAGAGATTAGCAAGCTACAGGGACCAGATAGCCGCTCTTGCAGTTGTTTTTTAAGGAGTGCCGACAGAGATTTCAGAGGTTGGTTCATTACAGTAGTTGGCTGCAGAGTGTTTAAAATGATGACGGCCCAAGGACGTGTTCAATTCAGGAATGACCAGTTTAGGGTGCCTGTTGGAGTGCATATTTCCACTGGGTAGGTAGACATTGAGAAGCTGAGGTGCGGCTCAGTGGATACCAGTCAGTTGTCCAGTGAAGGCCAGCAAATCATAGCATGCCATTGACCTTAACAAGGGCCCTAGGAAGCAAAACCTTTTCCTTAACATTAGAAGTCACCATATGCCACCATGCTTTACAGCAGGTATGAGGTTGTTTTCTGAATGTGCATCCTCCTCTTGACAGCATACCCATCGCAGTTGTTATTGGCCAAAAGCTTTAAGTTCCATTTGATTATCCACCCAGTTCCAATCCAAGTTACAACAATCTTTTCTGTGATGTTCTTCAAACCAATCTCATTTCGCTTGGTTTCTATGGAAAACCTTAGCGAGGCCAATCATCTTGATTCATTTTTTTGTCTATATACATTTACACTTCTCAGGAAAATAAGGAATCACTTAAATCACCAGTAAGGTCTTGATGAATGAAATGTATTAACAATCAAATCTTTACAGCATTGTACATTGTGTAATTCTTTGAGAACAAAATGACATGAAAACCAAAATCAACAACCAGTTGAGGGCTGGATGAAAATTAATGTAAACAACTAAAATGACAGGCTGTTTCAACTTGTGTGAATCTCATCACGGCACCTCATAATGTGACTCTGTAGTGTGTGTGCCCCTCACATGTCTGTGTGAACACTCCACAACGCGCTGGCCTCCTCCTGATGGGATGGCGAATGGGGGACCTCCCAGGGATTTCCTCCCTAGAATGTGAGGGCCAGTCAAGGACATCAGTGCCTTCGTCATCCAGGAACTCCCTACACACTCTGGCCACATGAGGCCAGGCATTGTCCTGCACCAGGAGGAACCCAGGGCCCACTGCACCAGCCTAAGGTCTGACGATGGGTCTGTGAGCACGCTCTTAAGACTGTACTGGGAGATACAGCAAACCTTCCCGCGATGGAGCGTATGGATGTGCCTTCCTGGAGGAGCTAGGTTGTCTGTGCACCTGAATGAGCTGCAGGTACTGCCTCATGCTACCAGTAGTGACAAGGACACTAGCAAAACTTGAGAAGAATCCGTCAGAAAGGATAAGGAAAGAGCAATTGTCTGTGGCCACCACCTGCAAAACCATTCTCTTTTTGGGGGTTGTCTTGCTGTTGTCACTTTCATCTGCACCAAAATAGGTGAAATTGATTCAAAATCGATTATGCTTCCTAACTGGACAGATTTATCCCTGAATTGTAATTGACTTTGTGCACATATTTATCAAGAAAAAGATTTATTCTCAGTTTTAACATTTTATATGTTGTCTTTCAACTATGTTCTATTTAATATGTGGTTTAAATGATTTGCACATCATTGTATTCTGTTTTTCTTGACATTTTGCACAGCGTCCCAACATGTTTGGATAAAAGGTTGTAAAATAAATATATACATTATTATTCCTTCATTATTATTTCCTTTTTGGACTTGAATGCTCCTAGTTAAGAGTAGAGAAAGATTTTAAGACAAAACTCTAAATCTTCCATCTATAGACAGATTAAAAACACAGAAGTGGGTTTCCTATAATTAGTAGAATGTTGTTATATTTGCTATGGGCATGTCAACATGGTGCTGGAATACAGCACACAAACACATGCAGAAAGACACCCACAGAGAGACTAACAAACACATGCAGAAATACACCCACAGAGAGACTAACAAACACATGCAGAAAGACACCCACAGAGAGACTAACAAACACATGCAGAAAGACACCCACAGAGAGACTAACAAACACATGCAGAAAGACAAAAGATAAAATTGCTTTCCTGATTTAAATAAGCAATATGCACATTACTTATATTTTAATTGGCCAATTATATCCCACATTCTCTCATTTTATTTAATAAGCAGGAGTGGGCTGGAAATCTGGCATTTTGAGAAAAATTCAACTGGGCCTATCCAGTTGTGGCTGTTAGGTAATGCTTGGGATGATTTCAACTCCTAACCACAAGTTTTGAATTGTAGATTTGGGACTTGACTGGATTTTTTTAAGACCTATTCCAAAACTACTTTATAAACCTCAATCCTCATTAAGTCTACAGCTAGATATTAATTGTTTTTACAGGCATTCTGACCACATTCAAACACACAACAAATGAATGATGGGCTAAAAAACACACACACAGAGAGAGGACCGTTATACTGTATCTTCCTTCTACAAATGTTATGGTCTAGGCTATGGTCTCAAACCCCGGTGAAGTGGTGCCAATGGGTGTGGATAAGGAACATTCTTTATAGTTGTGTTTACTACAATACATGCTTCTTTCGCCCTTCCTCCTACGACCTCAAGGGGCCTCCTAACTGGTAGGATCACTAGGGAAAAAGCCTTTGGAATGTACCCTACACGTATTCCTGTCGCATCACGTTGGCAGATTTAAGCAACAGTGTGGAGCATTCATTGAAAGAGGGCAACAATTATTTCACATTGACATGAATACAGTTTGAAGCTTTCCCCTCTCCCCCACTCTGGTCGAACGGCTCTGTTACATAACCTATTTTCTATGAGCCTGTCCGTGATTGCATGTACGTGGCCACAACGGTAAAAGGTCTTGGTACTTCGGCGTAACCCCGGGGCCATATGTTCCGCTATGGTTTCCGTGCTGCGTGAAGGGTTATGTCGAGAGGTAGACGACATTATCAGATGTATTCCGGTAAAAATGTCAAAAACAATTAGTTAGTACTCTCAAAACAATTTACTTCGTTGCACTGGATCGGAAAGCGCATTCAACAACGAAGATCCCATTCAATCCCAATTCTACTAGGCAACCTGTGACTAATATCCTTCTACTAGGAAACCTATAGCGTATATTATACACGACAGGAGACGATTAATATTCACCACGTGAGGTGACCGAGTTACATTTCTGCGTTGTCGTGTTATTACCGTAACGTAGGCTACAGGAAAAGCAAACGTGTATGAGAAAGCCTATATATTAGGAGTCCAGTGGCTAGCCGCTCTCACAAACACACCGACACCACACAACCACCCAGCGGGACGGATTGACAACATATCCAGCATCACACACTTATTCCTCTCACCACCCGTTATCCCACGGACTCACGCGCACGGGTGCGCGGATTTCCTCTTTATTCAAAGTTGTCACCGTCAGCCAGTCAGCGACGCTTATCCACAAAGCGCCCGGATGAAAGAGAGACTTCCAAGGCAACATGGTTGTTTGACTCGCTTAGGGTTCAACGGAGCAGCGGACGTACACTACTAATAGCGAGTCACAGGGAAGCGTGTCGGAATCCGGGCATTTACGACAGTTTCTTGAAGCCGCCCGGCGGCAACTAGGCGTTCGGTTTTGGGGAAAAGTAGTGGTCTTTGTTGCTAAACGGTTTGAGGAAGGAACGAAAGGTGTCGTATTTCGATCTTGTGAGTATGTTTACGTTGTCCAATGTGTGCCTGATTTGTATCTTGGTTTTATGCTTATGGAAAATCAGAGTCATTGCTATTCACACGCTGGACGAGTATCGCACTCGGGAAAGAGCTAGGCAACAACGCTACGCAGAGATTTCACATCGCTATTGGAAACAGTGTGGCATATGCAGCCTGCTAGATGACACCGGGCCGTGTGAGTAAACATTGATTGCGACGAGACGATCATTGGACACCATTAGAGATTGGACATTGTTTAGCCATCAACTTGGATAGATTAAATTGTTGGGACAAGACTGAATTCATTTGGCCGTTTTAGCTAGTCGGGACTGTAGCTATGGGTTGAATAGCCGTGGCGACACGTGCCTGCTGTTTAATTCTCATAACACTGCCCAGTCTAGCCTACTATTACAATGCCCGCTACCGCTGTGTTCTCTTCCATTTTCGGCTTGAGATAACCCCCTTTGTGGCTGATATGCTTAGGCTAACATGTTATATTGTCCAAACTAGCCTTCATAAACCAAACACACGAATGGCGACTGAATGGGATATGTGGAGTTGCATAATCGTAGACTGGCAGGCTGTAGAACGCCCCAGGCTCCGTTGAAACCTCGGAGAGGCGACCGCCTATATCCTAATGTGGTCGACGCATCTGTGCGTGGCTCAAATCACTGCCCCTAGCCGGACTGTCGCTGCGCAGACTGTCAACCGCGCCATTCTTTGATGATACAGACGCATCGTCATACCTTGTCCCGGAATTTCACCCCCCCCCCTTTTCCTTCTCTTGGTAGAGCGACCAGGATCAATGTTTTCTACACAATGCTTCCCTTAATGTGTAGTTTTCATAAACCCATGATCTACTGTCAAGGAGCAGCCTCTGTGTACATCCAGGAGAGATAGACGTGGTAAAGACATACAATAGATTGATTTACTGTACTCTAGATAGATATCATGCAGACCAGATCTGTAGACAGAAAAGTGGTGGGTATGACTGATATATGACTCAGAAAAACTAGTGGTTGCTTCAGACACACAAATTGGTATTTTGATAAGTCGGATCCGCTTGGAAACATTTCAGATTTTATTGATTTGGCTAAACGCCATAATTTGCTGCCTTTGTAAGTGCAGCCGTGTGAGATAATGGATAATACTTTAACTAGGAGTGATAAGAGGATGTCAACTGTTTGCGCACATCCAAAATATATTTAGCTTATTTCAGGTTATTGGTTGGTTATTGTTCAATTTCCCCTTTAGCCCTTTGTGTCCCATGCCGGCAAACCCCTTTTGAATAGGCTCTGAAAGGTCATTTCAGTCTACATTAACTGGGGAGTTATTTTGGGTCTCCCAGCTGTACAATAAGGCTGTTGTAGTTGCTCTGGGAGATTAGGGTTGTACAGAGAGAGTGTAGGGTCGTACAGAGAG
>JACXGK010015435.1:0-10390 GCA_016801125.1 Novumbra hubbsi | reverse complement strand
GACTCCCAGGCACTCTTATGGTAATCTCTCTGGTGTCTCTCTCCCTGACTCCCAGGCACTCTTATGGTAATCTCTCTGGTGTCTCTCTCCCTGACTCCCAGGCACTCTCATGGTAATCTCTCTGGTGTCTCTCTCCCTGACTCCCAGGCACTCTCATGGTAATCTCTCTGGTGTCTCTCTCCCTGACTCCCAGGCACTCTTATGGTAATCTCTCTGCTGTCCATCGTTTATGGAGCTCTGCGCTGCAACATCCTGGCCATCAAGATCAAGTATGATGACTACGAGGTGGAGGTCCGCCCTGTTGCCTACCTCTGCATCTTTTTGTGGCGCAGCTTTGAGATCGCCACACGCGTTACTGTCCTGGTCCTGTTCAGCTCGGTTCTGCAGCTCTGGATCCTCCCTGTGGTGCTGCTCAACTTCTTCATCTTCTTCCTGTACCCCTGGGCGTTGTTCTGGTTCAGCCACTCCCCCTTCCCAGAAAACATAGAGAAGACCCTGACCCGTGTGGGGACCACCATCGTCATCTGCCTCCTCACCTTCCTCTATGCTGGCATCAACATGTTCTGCTGGTCGGCTGTGCAGCTGAAGCTCAACGACCCGGACCTCATCAACAAGTCTCAGAACTGGTACCGCATGGCTGTCTACTACATGCTGAGGTTTGTGGAGAATGCATCTCTGCTGCTGCTGTGGTACGTCTTTCAGACAGACTTCTACAGGTTCATCTGCGCTCCGTTACTGGTCCTGCAGCTACTGGTGGCCTATGCCATGGGCATCTGCTTCATGCTGGTCTTCTATCAGTTCTGTCACCCCTGTAGGAAGCTGTTCTCCTCCAGTATGACCCAGGTCCTGTGGGACTGCTCTGCCCTGCTCTGTCTAGTCTGCTATGCCCCTGAGAGGGATGCTGCCGGGCCCATAGAGAAGGCAGCTCTAGACCCACCTGAGGGGGCTGGGCCAATAGAGAAGGATGCTTTAGACCCACCTGACAGGGCTTGGCCAATAGAGAAGGGCCCTACCACCTACAAGGAAATGGTTAATGACACGTCATGTGATGTGGCTAATGACACGACGTACACAATGCCCGATGACACAGTGACGTGTTGCGTGCCCGATGACACAAGTCACAAAGTGTTGAGAGAGAAGAACAGTGACGTGAGCCACAGCTTGTCAAGCAATGTGTGAAAATTGACTAAACCATCAATTTGTTTACCTGGTCAGATTATAAGATCAAGAAATACCAGTGGCTGTAACTCTGTGCTAAATAGATACAGGTGAAAGCTGAAGAACAAGACTTACTCTTTATCACAATTGCAAAGTAGACTGCCATTAAAACCTATTTCCTTAGCCCTTGAATGATGTTTTAAATCTTAAGAAGCCAATCAAAACTGCATCTGGTTCCGGTCCTAGGGGCTAGGGACTAGGGGCTAGGGGACTAGGGCTTATCTATATTTGCAATTGGAATTCAGCCTTAGTGTGCTGTCTCTCTGTAGTCCTTTAAGTGCAGTACGAACACCTGTTAACTTTACAGCCTCTTATTCACTGATCATGTCCATGATCTTCTTTATCTACAAATAAGTCACCAACAGAATAACAGTGTGACCAAAACCCATAACTAACTAAAGAACGCTTACTCATCTTACACATGCTGCACAGGAATCATGAACAGAGACGGCTAGTTAACATTGCAGTGTTGCCTGATTGACAGTGTCATGGACCAGCCGAGTTGAATCATGGAACAAGGTTAGGCAATGTAACGAAACAATTAGTGATTCTGAGGAAGTGGTTCTTCTGAGAATGTTCCTGATGTTTATTGTCCTCAGTCCTGCAGACCAACTACAGACAAATGGATAACAGTAATACTTCAGCTGCAGATAAAACTAGTCAGTGTTTCAGCGTTGATCGAAGTTTTACAGCTTTCCGTCCAACCAGATTGTGATTGTCTGCAGCCTTTTCTATGGAGGTCAGGTACTTGTAGTTTGAACAGATCACTTCACTCAGCTAGATAAGCCCGTTCTTAAGTGAGTCAGACAATTATAGATTTTCTAAGGATTCCTTATTTGGTTACAATTTCCACAAAATTGCCATGTATTTAAGAATGATTGTATTTAAGGAGTTTCCATTGGTATGTGGAGTGTTCATGTAAGGATCCTGATCCACTTCATACATCTGATTTGAGAGCTTTGTAATGTACAGTAAATATAACTTTGAGTTTCTGAACCATTTTTGTACAAATGTTTTGATTTTTACTCTCTGGTCATATGGCTGTGTGCCTTTATACTTCCGTAGTACTAGTCTTCATGCCAACACAGAACATGCCTGTGTACTGAACCCAATGCATGATCCTGGCCACCACAGCCAAACCACCAGACCTTTGCATGTTTTCAGCATGTTTATGAAACATTTCTTTGGCTTTGGTTCAGCTTTGTGAGGGTCTGCCATATATGTAGTCAGTTTGGTAAAAGTATGTCTAACCACTTCTGTTATGGGATTTTATTACATCATATACATGCAGACTGTGATCAAAAGAGTCATTGTTATCTTGTCCTAATATGTATTTATGTATGTTTGTGTTTTTGCACTGGCTTTTCATTTAGGTTAGTGCACAAGACTTTAGTATCACATGAATGCCAAATTATCTTTTTCAAATACTGTAAAATGTTGTAGAAGGTGTAAATAACATAATTGTGAATAAAAATGAATTGAAATAACTATTTTAAAGATTAAAAAATATGTGAGGTAAAAGCATTTTTACTGTGTCATTTTCAGCCTCCAAATATGGAACAAATACTGAGCCCTAGTGGCACAATAAACAAATGTCTGAGTTAATCTCGTATACCTCCACCTCACATTTCAGTTTTATGGATGAAACAAAGCAACACTCCAAATGTAACACCTTCTACTTGAATCGTTTGGAGCAGTGCATAAGAGAACAGCCCCCAAAATATTTTACCCAAACACATTGCACGGGAGATCTTGTTTCCAGCATTTTTTTTAACACCTGCTTGATTAAAACACCACAAAGGGTCACAAAGAAGTTGGGTAACCTTGACCCCAACCTTGTGGTAAACAGAAGATCAGATGGATGAACAGGGACATTTCCCACAACAAATCCTGAATGAATAGGGCTGTTTTCTTCCAATTTCCTCCCAACGGCCTTACAGAAATGTTAAACATTTTACTTTCTCCTATTAAGTATTTTCAGAACAAGACAGAGTAAAGTGATGGAACCTATTCCAGGATTTTCCTTCAGGGCCTTGGTTGGGCATCCCTTGTTAGGCCTGATCAAATTATTTTGAAAAACAATATCTTTCTTTCCACTCTTAAAGATATTTATTAGCCAAGCTTGGTCTGTTGAAAATAATACAATGGAGACAGCCTTCCTTCTTAAAGTAAAGGACAGAAGGATGCTCAAAGCAGAGCCACAATCCTTTGGGGTTAGAGTTACAGTTTTACCAAACTGTTCCTGGATCAAATCCTTATACTCTAATTTAATTGCCAATAAAGCAGCATGTCTGTAAATAGCCTGTTTAGACCAATGTTTTCATCTAATAAATACTAGCGTTGCACTAGAAAACACTGCTACAAATGTCAACCTCACATCTGTTTCACCTATGCTGAACGTACTAGCCGTCAAACTGGTTTACTGGTAGTGAGACAAAGGCCCTGTTACCTCACATCTGTTTCACCTATGCTGAACGTACTAGCCGTCAAACTGGTATACTGGTAGTGAGACAAAGGCCCTGTGGTTTTAACTGTTGTCCTAACCTTGATCATATTCACATTTTGCCCAGATATTCCCACAGGTGTGGAAATAAAAAAATAACAGTCTCCATTAGAAACCAAGTGTTTTACAGCATGTGTCATTAGGGAGGTCAAGGCAAGTCTGAATCATTTGCCCACAGGGAACCAAGGAATTAGGTCATAATGCAGAATCAGTGGTTTAATAGGCTGTGATCAATAGAATATAACAGCAATGTATCATGAGTAAAGTGTCACTAATCTACAAACCATAATGATGCAAGATGATTTCTAGATCAGTCAGTCAGCATTCTGATCCTTTCAAACACTGCCATTGTCGATATTTTATTACTAATCAGACGCTATGATTGGATAAGGACAACCTGTTAATACTGGCTAATAAACACTGGGAGACTTCAATTAAATACCTTTAATGACAGTCACAGGTCACATACAGAATCATGACTGGTGGAAATAAAAAGCAGACAATTAAATATCACAGACTGAGGAAACATGATGCAACATGCAGAATAAATAGGAAAGGAATTTCAATATGCATGGACTATATTTAACCATGTTCAGAAACATATTCTTAAGTAAAATATACAGTGCACCTTCATTAAGTTTTTCTCTGTTAGTCACTACTTTAAAATACACCACAATGGCCCTATTGTTGGGTATATGTGGACTACAGATATTCATTATATTTACACTCTCACCCAGACAACACTGTGCACATATAAAACATCACTGATTTCCCATCCAATTGTTACAATTGCAGGTGGTCATAGTTTGTGATCTGGGGAATGTTTTTGTACAACAAAGATTTCCGTTGATTAGTAAACAGGATCTTCAAGGCTTGGTGATCCAGACGCCCAGATGTGTTGGTGCTATGCAAGAGAGGTTTTCTTTGGAAAGGGGAAATGGAGGATTCTTGATTAGCAAGTCACAGCCACTGCAAAAACACCCACCACACAGTACATGGTACGATTTTCCCATCTGACTGTGCAGCTTCCTGTGGGAAGACACCAAAAGGACCAATTAGGTCAACCTATTACATCTCAGCCAATAAAAATGAACACAACCTTAGGTGTATTCATTTTACCAATCAAAATGTTATAGTATAAAACCATCTGAATGTGTCCAATACAAACTCTGTTTTGTATGCTAAACATTTGTTTGTCAGAATAAGCACCTTGGAAGTAATTCAGACATGATACATTAAATACATACTAAAAACCTACATTCTTAAATGGAGTACAACAAACAAACATCATATACAAACAAAACACCAAGTAGAGACAGCACATGATTTGTGCAAGTTCACTGAAGCATTCTGGCAGGGGTGTATGGTAAGCTAAATACTCATACACTGTTCATTACCACACTCGTTTTGGTGTGCAGTTTGCCTTCTACACCATGGATATTGCCCAATTTAACTTAATAAACTAAAACCAGGTTAAAGCCTATTGCTGTTTAATAGGTTTCTCCTCCTTCTGTCACCGTCAGTAGCTGTATCCCAGTAGCAGGAGTTCGCTGTGTGAAGACCAGCACCACTTTTCTGCATAATGGCACAGTTTACTGAAACAAAAGACAATGTTGATTTTACGTTGTGCACAGGGTTGTGTTTCCAGAAATAAGTGGCTAACATACAGACAGCAGCACAGGAACCATCTTCCTGGCAGACAAGAGTAGCCTTCCTCCAAGTAAGGGGATCCATATTTGACATGAACAAGTTGCAATACTCAAATAATATGTTAATAAATATATATTTATAAAGTCTGGGTTTGAATGTTCATTTCCGTGGTATATAACACATATATAAAATATTGCATAAAATATTTATGACATCACATCGCCTTTAACTGCTCTAATTGAGCTTTCGCAAAAACCCTCCCACAAAGGGTCCTTGTCCATGTTCGTGTCTGCAGGTTTTCACTCTCACCTTGTGCTTGATTGATTCATTATGTTACTAATTGGTTAGTTTCTACCCTCACCAGGATGTTTAGGTCTGAACTGGGAACCAATTTAAAGCCAAAAACTAAAACCTGCAGATACTCGGCTGTTCATGGAACCGGTTTGACACCTCTAATCTGGAGGATGTCGCAGAGGTATTACTCCAAAAAGAATCACTTACACTGACCGGTAATATGCTATTTTTCCCTTCCATGCTTGGCTGTTTACAGTAGTTGCCCCTTACAAACGCAGCTTGGCGGGCGTAGTACCAGTAACAAAGCTGGATGGGGCTTCTCTGAAAGTTCAATTGCATTGGTAACCGGTTTATAAGAGCAAAAGGGCATCTTATGAGTTTGTGAACTATTGCCAATATTCCACAGCTACGAGGTGTGCCGAGGTACTACATCATCTACCGTTGCTAAGAATAGCTATTTGCCGTGGTATATTGGCTATATACCACATCCCCTTATGCTTACATATACATAACTCAAAAGTGTAATAAATCCCACCTATGAACTTGAATGGTTTTCCCTGTTTGACCAGCTGGGTGAGTGACTGCTCCACAATGCAAGCAGTCCACTGATTGACTTTGTTCTGGTTGTAGTCGATTCCTCCAATGATACCTTCAATGCACTGCAACACAGGAAGCAGTTATGCAGATATTATAATAATTTTAACCAGCCAAAACTAATAAGGTTGTTGACAAACTTGAGAAATGCTTTTAAGATTCAGATTACCTCTTTAACAGTGACACTGGCTTCATCTGTGTTGAAGGACACCTTTGATTCGAAATATATTAATACACATTACAAAAAAACGGGAAACAAGAGGGAATTACTTAGTTATGTGACAGTTGTAACTAACTCAACCCAAAAGCTTGTGTCCTTCAGTGTTTGGCCTTCATTCACACACCTGTATTGGAATAAAAAAAACTAACGCTGACCTATATTTCCCTGGATGGTCCCTCAACAAACTAGCGTAGCCAACAAACAAGCATCCGATTGTGTCAGATCTGACGGCAGTCAACATTGAAGATGTCAAGGCTGGATATCAAAGGCTTCCGAAAAGAAACAACAATAAAGATGATCACGCGACCCTCCAGACTTGCCCAGTACCGTTCATTTGACCACACCCAGTTACAGTAGCGAACTGCTATATGTCTAATTTCGCCCGAAGTATGAAATTGTTATGTCAAGTTCTCAAATGTTTTGTATTATGCATTTGTCTACACAAATAGTATTGTACAAAAAAATGTAAAGGTGGCTGCCTTTGATAAATCGCCATTGTTATATCGATTGATAAATCGGTGATAATATATATGCACACTCTACCTCTTCGGAATTGTATTCCTCCATTTCTTTAAATAAAAATGTGTCCTATTTTACACGCGTTTCGCTGAACGTTGTAATTCCTGTTTAGCTTACAATGCTATGGCGGACAAGTAGATGACTGGTCGTTCCCAAACGAACGGCTCCATTTCAACGGATATTTTTGTTGAACGTTGGGAGCCGAATCGCTCTGGTCAATGAATCGTTCACATTTCTTAACTTAATCAGCGACCAGATAAATTACAGATAAATAACAAAATTATGAACCATACATTGTATATCCGTACTGCATAAACTATACATTGTGGGGCGAGCACATATTTCTGTTCCACACATTTGTTTCCAGTATAGTATTTTTGTAATAGATATATAATCATTCGGACAGATAAAATATAACCTATTTGAACGTGTATTTCACGCACTAACATAATTGTAGTCTGCTTCTAAGTCTTCAGGTTGGAGATGATTTTACTCTTTTATTGTACTGGGGTTATTATTTTAGCATTTTAAACATAGAGCCATTCGGGAGCCAAGTGGGCCACAAGAGCCGGTTCGCCGAAAACACTGGGAATGCCCGTCTCTAGATGACTAAAGACAGCGACGTAGGGAGGCAAGACACGCCACTTTTTAAAGCAGAATTAGTATAATAATGTACCGCCATCTGGGGGTGAGGGGTATTAGTGAATGTAAGTAGAAGATGTCCACTTATCATAGGCTAGTGGGTGACATTCTTTTTAACACATGCTAATCTTCTGCGACAGCTGTTGTAACATTTTGGAATGTACGTATCTAGAAACCCACAAATAATTTGAATACAAATAATATTTGCTAAACTACGATAGACTATGTTATGCGCTTTGTAGGATCAGCTGTGACGATAAAAAGTCGACAGTGTCATTAACACTGATGTAATATGATGTGTTAATCTTAGCTCCTTCAAAGCCACAACCTATCATGTAAACGCTAAAATGGTTGCAATATTATTTTGTAAATGTTCTTATTCTCTAGAAAGTGGGTGTCTACTTTTATTGCCCGTTTTTTAAAAACGTTTTTGTTTTATTTGTTCGTTTGTTGTTTGCCTTTGTAAACATATTTTGTCATGCCAATCGAGCCGCTTTGAATTGAAAGAAAGAAAACGCAGAAATACATCTGAATAGCCACCGTATTAAGGGTTAAATAGAAAATCCACTGGCTATAATCAATATCATGGCACACTGCCACTGGTGAAATGTCTTTGGGTTCGTCTGTAGACCGCGAAGCAGCTGCCCCATCACTACCACGCCCCCTACTATACACGCGATCGTCGGGCTGCTGTGCAGAGACTGTCGTAGACACCACAGCTGAGATCAAATGCCACAGAGACGCTCCTGGATTCAGACTGAATGCATGCAGGCTCGCCTATTGCCAGCTACTCTCACGCCAAACCAAACAACCTCTTGGCGTGCTGTCTCAGGTAAGAGGTGTTTTCTTTTAAAATCTGTAGAGAAACGGTTTAATTTTGTTATTGTCACATCTGCGTGAAACATGCACTGCGGTGAATGTCCTGTGATTACTTCTGAAAAGGGGGGATTCCCGAGAAGAATGTAACAGCGACGAAGACAAGGAAGCATTCCCAACGCGATAAGCAGTATCATAATACTTATTACTCAGAATATTGGCTATTTTAACGTTTCGCTATATAATTGTTTTTATTGTTGCTGCATCACTACATTTAATTATGAAATGATGGACCAATAATTCAATAAAGTAATTATAAAAATGAAAGGTTTCAGTTCACGTGAGGTCTCAACTAACCTACATCCGCATGTAAAGTTGGTGGCGTTTGTTTGGACAGGTGCAATGCAGCAAAAGGCTAATTTCCAATCCTACTAGCAACGAATTCGACGATGGTTCATTGATCTGCTTATTTTGGTTGTCTAGACAGAGGTGTAGTGTTTACTGTTGGCTAATTAATACAAAAAAAGAGAAACACTAAACAAACTGATGATTTTTATCAGAAATGTTATCAACTGTAAAAATCCAGTACTTTTATTTTAGGCTTACACTATACATTAGTACTGTAGTGAACCTATCAAACGTGTTTTATGTAATATGCACTTATTAAACGATAAACGTTGTTTCCAATTTACAGGACACATGGTATTGGTGTTGGTTGAATTAAATAGAGTCGAATACACAATGCTTGCTTCTATTTCATTGATCATTTAAAAAATTGCGAGAGTTTTAACGCGCAATTGGTCAAGCGAAAGTCGGGTTCTCTTCACACAGGACGCAGATGAATGGAACAGATGTCAAAATAGATTGAACCACCAAAAATACTTTAAATGAAGGCAAGAAAGAACCGCTTCCTCATGCTTTTACTATCCAACTTCCTCATGAATCTAAATTCCAAATTGACATTGGAAGCAATCCTAAAACCAGATTATTCTAAACAATCTATTTTCCAAACCATTGTCAATAGAATCTATTTTACAGGAATGGGGGGGGGCTGTGTGGATGTGGGCAAGTATACTGTACATACATGTGTTATGTCAATACATTCTGATGCCTTACAAACCTTTTATAATGGGGCTTCCTGGAATATTTCATGATCAGGCTTCCTGGATTATTTTATAATGGGGTTTCCTGGATTCTGAATGAGTGAGTGAGCCTGGTTGGAGCCTGTGCTGGGCCAGTCCAATGCCTGTCAAAAACTTGGAATGTAGAAGTGAACTCATGTGCTGACAAGGACATGAAATGGTTACCCTAACCCCTTTCTTTTTAAATGAAATCCTGAATAGTTCAATCAGAGCCATGTGCTGAATTGTACAGTCCAGTTAATCTACTATGTTCTTGGAACAAGGTTTCATGAGCTTGCCTGGTTCCAGAACCAAGACAGTTTGGGAGTAGTGTGTTCTGGCCAATGTTTTGTTGGACTGCACTTCTATACACCCAGCTGGTGGTGAGATTGCTGCATAAAGCTGTGCCTGTGATTTCCTGCGATGCTGTGGTGTCGTGCTGGGGTTCCCTACCTCCCACACACTGGCTTAGATACCGCTGCTCATCTGAAGCATGTTTGCTGATGCCACCGTTTTTAGATGTGCAGCATGGTCTTAAAAGACTGTGGCATCCCAATTCAATCCCAGCCACAGCCAGCAATGCAATCAAAAAGATCTCCCCACAATGCAGAGATCTGGTGTCGGGACTATGTGATAAATTGACATACGTGTTGCAACTGTGCTGGGCTCTCTTTTCATTTTTCCCTCTTCAATCCTCTGTCCCTACCAACACACATCCCCCTCCCCTCTGTCCCTACCAACACACATCCCCCTCCCCTCTGTCCCTACCAACACACATCCCCCTCCCCTCTGTCCCTACCAACACACATCCCC
>JACXGK010015434.1:0-10393 GCA_016801125.1 Novumbra hubbsi | reverse complement strand
TAGAACGAGGAACCCTGAGAGTGATGCGTGGCATTAACTACTGCGGTACGTTAGAACGAGGAACCCTGAGAGTGATGCGTGGCATTAACTACTGCGGTACGTTAGAACGAGGAACCCTGAGAGTGATGCGTGGCATTAACTACTGCGGTACGTTAGAACGAGGAACCCTGAGAGTGATGCGTGGCATTAACTACTGCGGCTGTTCATCTTTACTCCCCCTCTGTAATCAGGAAGGGGGGTTACATCCGCTCTCACACACGAGGTACATTACTGTCCAAGTGGCCTGGATGAGCCCATTCCCAGGCTGAAGTGAAAGCAACCCTGCACGGGTTGAAGCAACTAACATCTTTCGGCGGCTTGTGTGTCCTGTATTATTGTTAATGTGTATAGGCTTGAAGTCACAAACAGCGATGGCAGTTAGTTCCTGATTAGTGAAGTGATATTAAGTGATGGGGATTTCCATTGACCGCATCTATCAGCACTTTCAGGGATTGATCATGCATCGACTGCCAGAGCTATGATAAAATTTGATTTAATGCACTTAATTTGTGGTCTGCTGTCGAGGACGGATGGCCATGGATCACGATTCTCACTAAACAATTCGGCGCCAGTTTTGGTCGAACCAGGTGTGTTGAAGTTGGTCACTGAACTGCTGGCTTAGTTGTTGCTGTGGGGTGGCTCGGCCCTGCCCTACCTGGAGGAGTCCAGGAATGTGTTGCCTACCACTGATCTCTAGTTGCTGTTACCAGCCAGTACCACTAGAGAGTGCTGTCTGCTCAGGCTTGCTCCTGCTGCATAGTGTCGATGGTCTGGAAAAGCCTCTGAAAAGCCTGCCTTTGGAAGCCTTGTATGTATCGCTGGGCCACTGAGTCTGTGAAGCAACATGAAATCAAATAGTTCTGCTTCTTTTCATCTCATGGCCTCGTTCTGTTCTTTCATTTCAGCTCTTTCTTTCTCGATTGCATTCATAGAAATGTTTTGTTTGGTAGTAAAAATATATTTTTTTAAATGACAGTGTTGTGTTTAGCTTTTTTTTATTCCTTGTACATTGGCTGAGATCATATTCTCTTTTACAAGAACGACCTGGGAATTGGTTGCAGAAAGAGAAGTGGGTATGAATGAGCCTAATTAGAAGCTATTTATGATCAGTTAGCCACACCCCTTCTCTTAAGTTCCATGGGGTGGTTAGTGACCACGGCCATTACCTGTTTAACTTCACATCAGAATAACGGCACTCCATCTCCTCTCTCATCCATCTTTCTCCTCACACACCCCTCACCATCTCCTCTCTCATCCATCTTTCTCCTCACACACCTTCACCATCTCCTCTCTCATCCATCTTTCTCCTAACACTCTCCTCACCCTCTCCCATCTTTCTCTCCTCCAGCCTGTGATGAGTGGTCAGTGCTGCCCAAACCAGACCTTCACCATGATGTCAACCGCTTCGGACACACGGCCGTTTACAGTGACAGGTACAGAGACAGCGCCTGATTAGTTGGTCAGAACGTTATCCAGTAGTATACTGACATGTCATCCAATGGGGTTAGGTTCAACTGATATGTCATCCAATAAGGTTTAACTGATTACCACTATTGTTTTATGTGTCCTCACTGGCTTCAGCATCGTCAGTGCTTCCCTGTGAAAGCAATGCAGCAGCTCTGGAGACCTACTTAGAAGCTGTCGTCTGGTTACGGGGGCCAGAATTTATAATTTTGGCTGCTGTACAGTATTATTGTGGATATACAGTGTTAGTATAGAGATAGTAGATTTGGTGTGTGTGTGCGTCTTTGATCTCAGGGTGTTTGATCAGACGGATCCTGCCGTGCTGCTTCACAAGCTCCCATAATCCCTCTGTGCTGGGAGGAGATGTTTCTGGCGGTGACCTCTGATGACCTTTTTTAGTGATGGCTCTGTCAGGATGACATCACATAGGAAGTAGATGTTGTGGAGGATTTAGACAGTGTGTCTGTGGGGGGCCCCCAGGGGGGGAGAGAGGGGAGGGGATAGATTTCCTCCCTCTTCCTCTCTTTCTTTCTTAACGTTAGGCAGAGCAACATCTGGGGGCGGGGTTTACAGTACTCACCATTTATGTTTCCTTCCCCATTACCCTTCCTACATCCCCCGACCTCCACCCGTTTGCCTCCATCTCCCTCCCTCTACAGTGTGATGTATGTGTTCGGAGGTTTCAACAGTCTCCTGCTGAGTGACGTTCTGGTGTACACGCCGGCCAGCTGCTCCAGTGCTTCCACCCCTTCCGCCTGCTTGGCAGCCTGGCCAGGGGTTCGCTGCCTCTGGGACCCCACCCCGGGGACCTGCCTCCCCTGGGACTTCAGACGCGGGCCCCTGGAGGAGCGGACTGCCTTGGCCTCCTGCGTACCCCGAACATGTGGGTCACCTATGTAGGATGTGGACGAATCAAAAAGGGGAGGTTCTCTCCTGTGCCTTTAGGCCAATGAGAAGTTAGGATGTAGTGTTGCCTTGGTAACACGTGTAAGGGAGAAGTTGCTTCACTAAGTGTGCTGTCTGCCTTGCCACTTGCCACTAGCTTGTTCAGCTTCTGTTATTCAGTGGAACAAGGCTAACCGGTCAGCCGGTCTCTAATACATGACTCATGCCTAAACGGGTCGTTCTTCCTAATGAATGGAACAGTGTTCTGTGCTGCCTGGCTGTTGTGCTGTCCTTCTCTTTGTTCCATTTACGGTACAATTCCCCCTCTGCTACACACAGCCATGCTAATTACCTACCCCTCTGCTACACCCAGCCATGCCAATTACCTACCCCTCTGCTACACACAGCCATGCTAATTACCTACCCCTCTGCTACACCCAGCCATGCTAATTACCTACCCCTCTGCTACACCCACTCGTGATAATTACCTACCCCTCTGCAACATAAAGCCAGGCTAATTACCTACCCCTCTGCTACACAGAGCCACGCTAACTACCCCTCTGCTACACCCAGCCATGCTAACTACCACTCTGATAACACAGTCGTGCTAGTTAGCTTGCTTTTACTCTTGAAAACCCAGTGATGCAGGATAAACCCGGACACCGTGACTGAGCAATGGACCCTAAAATGTGTACTGTCTGACTGCCGTGCTAATCTGAATTCTCTGCTGCCCGATGTCCAGTGAGGTACTGTGCGTTGCATTCTAACTACAGCGGTCGTGTGTCCAGTGTATCTATACGTGATGCGACCGCGCCACTGCAGTGGTTGGGATGTCTTTTCGATAACAGCAGGGTGGCGTATCCTCCCATTCAAAGGTCCGGTGTTTCCCAGAGATGTGTGTCGTGTGCTATCGGAATGGGATTTCTGGCTGGCTCTCCTCTTCTGAGGGTTGCCTCGCGCCGTCGTTCGGTCGGTCCCGTGCCCCTTCCGTCACGACCGCTGAAATCAACTTCCTCCATGTCCCCTTTCGCCCAATTCCTTTTCTAGGGGTCGTAGATGAAAAGCGCAGCCTGCGTTTCTTTCGCCCGCATCTGATATCGAATGCAGCCCTCGCACAGTCAGGCAGCGGAAGGCCCCATTCGCGCTGAATACAAAACACACTCCCCTTTCCAACCAATATGCGGCATCGCTACCGTGAAGGCAAAGGGTGTGGTGATCTCCCCGCACGTGGTCATGTCTGGGTTCTCCCGTAGATTCCGACAGTGAGCAGTGCGACGTGTACGCAGACTGCTACAGCTGCACCGCCAACACCAACGGCTGCCAGTGGTGTGCCGTCCGGTGCGTCTCCGTCACCTCCAACTGTACTGCTGCCACGGTAACTACCGGTTTCTCCAGGGACTTTAGGATTGTGTGTGTCTTCCTGTCTCATCGCGTGAGTCATTGTTTGTGTGTATGACATGTCCTCCTTTCCCAGGGAGCCATAGCGGAGTATGACGTGTGTCCTAAAGACAACCCCTCCTACGTCTGCAACAAGAAGACCAGCTGTAAGAGCTGTGGGGCGGACCCCAACTGTCAGTGGGAGCCCCGAAACACTGAGTGCATCTCCCTGCCGGGTGAGAACCGAGAAACCAGCTGAGCATCTCTCAGCCGGGTGAGATCCTAGAAACCAGGAGTGTATCTCTCTGCCGGGTGAGGATCTAGAAACCAGGAGTGTATCTCTCTGCTGGGTGAGAACCTAGAAACCAGCAGAGCATCTCTCTGCCGGGTGAGAACCTAGAAACCAGGAGTGTATCTTTCTGCTGGGTGAGAACCTAGAAACCAGCAGAGCATCTCTCAGCCGGGTGAGATCCTAGAAACCAGGAGTGTATCTCTGCTGGGTGAGAACCTAGAAACCAGCAGAGCATCTCTCTGCCGGGTGAGAACCTAGAAACCAGGAGTTTATCTCTCTGCCGGGTGAGAACCTAGAAACCAGCAAAGCATCTCTTTACCAGTTAATTTTTACATTGTTAGGCAGTTGTGAATTAGTGCACAGTTCTGAAAGACTCTCATGCTAATAAAACCATTCCGGTTTTTGTGTATCTGTAATTGAACCTGGACTGGTTGGTTTCTTCCATGCCCTGGGTTGTAGAAGAAAGTGATTAAGGTTGAGCATTAAAGGGGTAGTTCATAATTAAACAGCACTTCATGCTTGTCATAGATTCATCCTTTATTCATATAAAATAACAACAGCAGACATATCCCAGACTTGTTTCATTCATCAGCCATTCATAGAGGCTAATAAAAGAGAATAACTCCATCTATAAACACCTGTTCCTGTTGATAATACATGAGGTATGATGACATCTCTCTCCTGCTCCCTCCAGAGAACATCTGTGGTGAGAGTTGGCATCTAGTTGGCAACTCGTGTCTGAAGTTCATCACAGCCAAGGACTCGTACGACAACGCCAAGCTGACCTGTCGAGGTCACAATGCAGTCCTGGCATCGTTGACCAGTCAAAAGAAGGTGGACTTTGTCCTCAAGGAGCTGCAGATCATGAGTGTGTTGGTGAGTTGACAGTGTTTCACAACATCCCACCGTGAACAAGTTGTATTGGGTTACAACATGACTTCAAAATAGATCACTAGTTTTTGCCACTGATGAACTCTTAAGTATTTTGACTGTGAACATGAACATGTTCAGAACAGAATTAGGGGAAAATAATCAGAACATTCCCGAGGCCTTGAATATCCCCCTGAATTCTGTTATCGTGAAATGGAGAGGAAACTGCACGGTTGTGAGTCTGTCTCAGAAACCAAGTATAAAGGTGAGAAGGGCACTACTTAATGGCCTATGGGTTAAATGTTAGAAATCCAGTCGAAGGCCAGACCTCAATCCTATTGAGAAGGTGAGAGGAGAGATGGGATCTCTTCACAACAGGTCCCAATCCAATTTAAGGTCGCTTGAGCGATTCAGCGAAGATTCAGCTTTTTTTTTGTTTTGTGCTAAATATTTAAAATTTGCAGATTTTTCACTTTGTGAATTTCTTTTGTGTTGATCAGTGGCAAAAAACTTTGAGGTGTTGCAAAACGAAGGGTGAGTTCTTTTGAGTACCATTTTATTTAGAATGTTAAACAGTTTTGGGGCAACATTTCTAATGTGAACTACATCATCAATGATATATATCCTTCTTTTGCTAAATAAATAAGATTATACTAGTGATCCCATACTGCTCAGTGGATAATACATGGTTATTATACATTTTTTAATTATTAAAATGTTTTTTACTGTACAAGAACTACAAGCAGTATTAATATTGGATGTTAGACTTAGTTGGTTGTATGCAGGAAGTAGCAATTAGACTTATTGGCTGTGCTGCAACATTGTTTTATTTAAAAATAGAAATAAACACATCATACCCTTTACAGCATCAAATTAATTTTAACGTGACATACGTTTAGAGTGTTCCTGACTTAACTGTATAACATTTAGAGTGTTCCTGACTTAACTGTATAACAGACAATAACATTTCCCCCAACTGGTTAAATCAGAAACAAGTGAACACATTGGAAATGTGTCCTGTAGCCATTTAGAAAAATAGTCTCAGATGTTTTTGTTCTAAGTGTTTGGGGCCGTCAATTTTGGTGTTCTTATTTTAGAGCTCAATAAATGTTTGTTTGTGTGTTTTTTGAATGTGCGTGCATGACTAACTGTGTGTGTGTGTGTGTGTGCTTGTGTGTGTGTGTGTGTGTGTGTACACCTGTCCAATGTTAGTCACGTTCCCGGTATTCTTTTCAGTACAAGGCCTCTGTGACACCGTGGGTGGGGCTCCGGAAGATAAACGTCTCCTATTGGTGCTGGGAAGACATGTCGCCGTTCACCAACACCTCCCTCCAGTGGTTGCCGGGGGAACCTAGCGACGCCGGCTTCTGCGGTTACCTGGCAGAGCCGGCATCCAGCGGACTGAAAGCCCAGACCTGCATCAACCCCGTCAACGGGTCGCTGTGCGAGCGAGCAGGTCAGTGCGTCCCCTAGCCCTCCTGGCTCCGTGGCAACGGGCTCTCTCTCTCTCTCTGCGGACCCGTCGTCTAACTCCCGTTTTGCTTCCCGGCCCGTTCGGTTCAGCCAATCACAGCGCCAAGCAGTGCCGGACGTCGTGTGCCATGCGGGCCTCTTGCAGCGAGTGCACCAGCAGCAGCTCCGAGTGCATGTGGTGTAGCAACATGCGGCAGTGTGTGGACTCCAGCGCCTACGTCGCCTCCTTCCCCTTCGGACAGTGTATGGAGTGGTACACCCTGAACAGCTGCCCACGTAAGGCCGGCGCGCGCCTCCCTCTTTCTCCCTCAGGGGTTCTCCCTTTCCCCACCGCCCCGCCGCGGCTCCCTGTTTTGAATTCCCTGGAGACAGTTGGTTTGTTGCCCTCCGCGCTGCGTTGGTCCGTCTGTCCGTCTCCCCATGTTCTGGTCTGTGTGGGTCTGTGTGGGTCTGTGTGGGTCTGTGTGGGTCTGTGTGGGTCTGTGTGGGTCTGTGTGGTCCGTCTCCCCATGTTCTCTCTCTCTCTCTATTAGCTGAGAACTGTTCCGGGTACAGGACGTGTGGCCAGTGTCTGGACCAGCCAGCCTGTGGTTGGTGTACAGACCCCAGTAATACTGGGCGTGGCCAGTGCATTGAGGGGTCCTATCGGGGACCATTTCAGACTACAATTCCGGCACCTTCGACTCTCCTTGGCCCAGCCTCTAGCCCCGCCTCCCAGCCGGCCCTTAATGTCAGCATGTGTCCCTATGACAGCAATTACAACTGGAGCTTCATACACTGTCCAGGTAAGAGAAAGGCCAGAAATGCAAGTAGGAACTCCCACACACACAACATTTATCTAGCTATTTAAATGGATCCTCTCTATCTCGGACTCTCTCTCTCTCTGACTTTGTCTCTCTCTATCTTTCTCTCTCTTTCTCTCTGACTCTCTCTCTCTGACTTTTTGTCTCTCTCTATCTTTCTCTCTGACTCTCTCTCTCTGACTCTCTCTCCATCTGTCTCTCTGACTCTCTGTCTCTCTGACTTTTTGTCTCTCTCTATCTTTCTATCTGACTCTCTCTCTGACTCTCTCTCCATCTGTCTCTCTGACTCTCTCTGTCTTTTCTGTCAGCGTGCCAGTGTAACGGCCACAGTCCGTGTGTGAACCAGAGTGTGTGTGAGCGATGCGAGGACCTGACCACGGGACGGCACTGTGAAAGCTGCGTCTCTGGTTACTACGGTGACCCCACCAACGGGGGCAGCTGCCAGCGTAAGTTACTACAGGGTGCAAGGTTTGTGTAGTAGGGGCCGCTTCCTGGGGGCGGGCACACAACAGGCCTACATTATAATATTGTGTATGTCGTACCAGTGAGACAACAATAAACATAGCAAAGCACCCAGGATGTACAGCATCCCAACCCATCGGTGAGGGGTGGTGTGATGTTATGGGCACGTACTGGTTCAAACACAAAAGAACACAGACACTGGACACAGGAAGATTGAAAAAAAGTGACCCAAAGCACAGCTCCAATCTATGTAAGAACTACTTTGGGAAGATGCAGTCAGCTGGTATTCTGTCTATAATGGAGGGACCAGCACAGTCACCAGATCTCATCACATCAAGACAATCCAACTTCAGGAAGTCTCTGCACATTACCTTAACAAGTCTTCAGGTAGAATGCCAAAGATGTGCAAGGCTGTACTTTCAGCAAATGACAAAGGCAAAGTTTGAAGGACAGAAGTATTAATTTAATAAAAAAATCATTATTCCTAACCTTGTCAGCGACTATATTTCCCATTTAAACTCTTTTCGTTTATGTTTTCATGGAAAACAAGGGCCTCTCTAAGTAGCCCCAAACTTCAGAGCGGTAGTGTATATATGTCACATACACCTCTTGACTGCTCAAGTACAGGCAAATGACCGTTACAGCAACAGGACCTTAAAACAACACCTCCAGTATGTTAGTCTGTGTGTGTGTGTATATCCCTAACAACTGTGTGTCTGTGTGTTTGTGTTACAGCGTGTAAGTGCAACGGCCATGCCGGCATTTGTAACACCAACAACGGGAAGTGCTTTTGCACGACCAAGGGCATCAAAGGAGACCGTTGCCACCTGTGAGTACCCCCCCGAAGCACGTCGCTGTGTTATTACCTCGTTATTACACTCTGCCCTGCTTATTACACCATTCAGTCCGGCGGCCATCTTGTCCTTCCTGCAGTTCGGTCCAGCGGCCGTCCCCTTCTTACCTTCCCTTTGCCTCTATCATCCTGGTCCTCATTAGTCCTCCTCGTCTCCCTTCTCTCCATCATTACTCATCTTCGTTCCTCGAGTGTTTTTCTTTCTCCCGCTTCTCTGACCTTGTTGCCTCCTGCTGTGGCTCGGCTCTGTTGCTAACTGATTATTTCGTGCCTCCTCAGACACCATTGATGTTGTTGACTGAAACGATGAAGCCCTGTCCTTCTCTTTTCCTTTCACTCTCCTTTCTCTCAATGCCACTTTTCTCTCAGGTGCGAAGTGGAGAACCGTTACCAAGGCAACCCTCTGAAAGGAACTTGTTACTGTAAGTGGAACTTCGATCTGCCTTCAGAGCAGACGTAACACTGACACCACCTACATGATGGAGACATGATGCTGACCCCTTCACATGATCGAGACAACACTGTGACACCACCTACATGATCGAGACATGATACTGACCCCACCTACATGATTGAGACGTAACACTGACACCACCTACATGATAGAGACATGATACTGACCCCACCTACATGATAGAAACAACACTGTGACACCACCTACATGATAGAGACATGATACTGACCCCACCTACATGATTGAGACAACACTGTGACACCACCTAAATGAACAAGACATAATACCGACACCACCTACATGATTGAGACGTAACACTGACACCACCTACATGATAGAGACATGATACTGACCCCACCTACATGATAGAGACAACACCGGGAGCACCACCTACATGATAGAGACATGATACTGACCCCACCTACATGATCGAGACAACACTGTGACACCACCTACATGATCGAGACATAATACTGACACCACCTACATGATAGAGACAACACTGTGATACCACCTATATGATAGAGACAACACTGTGACACCACCTACATGATAGAGACAACACTGTGACACCACCTACATGATAGAGACATGACACTGACACCACCCACATGATAGAGAAGTAACACTGTGACACCACCTACATGATAGAGACAACACTGTGACACCACCTACATGATAGAGACAACACTGTGACACCACCTACATGATAGAGACAACACTGTGATACCACCTACATGATAGAGACAACACTTTGATACCACCCACATGATAGAGACATGAGGAGGAACTGTAACACTGAAACAGAAATATGAACATTTATTGTGGGTTTTAGTTGGGTCACAATGCCTTTGTCAGTATCCCGTCGGTTCTGATTGGTCAGTGTCTTGTGTCTGTGTCCCCTTTCAGACACTTTGCTGATAGACTACCAGTTCACCTTCAGCCTCTCCCAAGAAGATGACCGGTACTACACCGCCATCAACTTTGTAGCTACGCCAGAGGAGGTAGGGGTCCATGCACCTAGGGGTCAGCTGTTAAAGGTCATGGATTTGAAGATGGGGTCAAGTCAAGTAGGAGGAAAACAATGTGATAATGTTTTCAATGACAGAAACTGCCCAAGTTGTTCCTTCATTTGATTCTGATTGTTGCCTTTTAAACAGATACAAAAGTTAAATGTGTTAGTCTATTTAAGATCAGAATCATTATATAATATCAATTGTAGGTTTGAATGCCTTGTTTCCTACCTAATATGATCCTGCTTTTCTCCTTATCTCTCCAATCATTCCCTCTCTCTCTTTTCTCCTCTCTATACTCTCTCTTTCCTTCTCTCTCCACTCTCTTTTGTCCCTCTCTCCTCTCTCTTTTGTCCCACTCTCCTCTCTCTTTTGTCCCACTCTCCTCTCTCTTTTGTCCCACTCTCC
>JACXGK010015433.1:0-10395 GCA_016801125.1 Novumbra hubbsi | reverse complement strand
CAGTTATATAGACAGTGCTAAGATCTCCTCTGTCCCTGTATTATAAAACCATACAGTTATATAGACAGTGCTAAGATCTCGTCTGTCCCTGTGTTATAAAACCATACAGTTATATAGACAGTGCTAAGATCTCCTCTGTCCCTGTATTATAAAACCATACAGTTATATAGACAGTGCTAAGATCTCCTCTGTCCCTGTAATATAACACCATACGGTTATATAGACAGTGCTAAGATCTCATCTGTCTCTGTATTATAGCACCACTAGTAAGAGGAAACATATCCCGTATGACAGTTCTTCAAGGCAGTACCAGTTGATCTTTGTCATAGGATGGAAAGGGAAATTCATGAACTGGGACACAGAAAATGCATTTGTTTTTCCCTAAACCCGAGAGGACAAACAAACGTACGCTTCTGGAGATGAGAGCATGGCAAGGGACTTCCGTTCTTTTAAGTGCTGAATGTGGCAGGAGACTCGATTGGCTTCAAGAGACGCTGTCAACTACCTTGCTCCAAAATAGGAGCTTTTGATTTGTATTGCACAATCACTGCTTATGTTCTAATTGTAGTCCTTAAAAGCTCCACTGCTTGTAACTTTGCCACTACAGTACTGAATGGGTCCTCTACTATTTTCTCTACTGCAGATGGAATGATAGAGACTTTATAAACTCACACTCATTTGAAGTACATCGTGTATGTGTGTGTGTGGGTGTGTTTGAGTGCTTGTGTTGATTTTTGCATGCTTTGGGGGAAGGGACTATTTTCTCATGTGTAACTGATTCGGTTGCTAGAGCAACCGGTCCTAGCTAGGAAGGCATGTTGTCTAATTGAGGCGAGGTGTAGTGAATGCAGAGAGCAGCAGAATAAACCTCCATCATACAGCACGTCCACCTCGGAGAGGAGCGGCAGGCTTCGTTCTTGCTCCAGCGTTTCTTTCTTCCTCCGGAGTCCCAGCCTGGGCGGGGGGGGGATGGGCACCCTGTCACAGAGAGGGAGGGAGCAATGGGAGTGAGAGAACGAATGAAAAAGAGATTGAGTGAGAGTGAGAGAGAGCAGGAGAGGGAGGAGCGGGTAAGCCTGGCTGTGCCTTTTGGTGTGACAGCCTAGAGAGGCACAGCCTGTCCAGCAGGTGTCTAGTAGTCAGGAGGAGACAGTTGGGACGGTGTGATCAGAGGCGAGTCATCCTCATTGGCTTCCTAATCGCTCTCTGATATACTTATCCAGCAGCAACACGTCGCACAGCCGCCTCCGAGTGAGTAACTTACTGGGGTTTATGTAGCACCCGCTGATCCTAGTGTGGCCCGGCTGGTGGCGTTTTGCAGGGTAATAGCATGTGTGACTTTGTTATCTAGTCTGTGCCGTGTTGAGCTTGTGGTGGATGTGGTGGTGGGTGTGGTGAAGCTGTAGTGGGTTGGTGTGTGTGATGGGTTGGTGGGTGTGGTGAGACTGGTGAGTTGGTGATTAGAGGTTTACGGTGAAACATCCAGCCTGCAGGATGAAAACAGGCAGGTGTACAGGGCAACATGATGTGGTTCTGGTTATAAAGAGAGGGGATACTGATGTGTTGGTTATTGATGTACACTGGTGAGTGTACGGAGCATGGTGCTTTGAGTTTCCTCCACTCCTACTAATGTCAGGGGAAATAATTAATCTACATAAATCTCTCTTATACACATGTAAGCATGCGTGCACACACACACACAAACACACGTGGCTTAATTAAAGGAATCTCAATACCACTAACCTCTTTCTCTTTCAAGAATTATGTCTGCATGCTGTGTGTGTCTGTGTGTGTAATTTTCCTACCTTTTAAAGTAGGTTTAGGTTTAAGTTATCTTTAGCTGGAACAGTTTGTGTTAAATGTATGATTAGGAGTAACAGTTTAAGTTAGGTGTAGGGTTAGGAGTAACAGTTTAGGTTAGGTGTAGGGTTAGGAGTAACAGTTTAGGTTAGGTGTAGGGTTAGGAGTAACAGTTTAGGTTAGGTGAAGGGTTAGGAGTGACAGGTTAGGTGAAGGGTTAGGAGTAACAGGTTAGGTGAAGGGTTAGGAGTAACAGGTTAGGTTAGGTGTAGGGTTAGGAGAAACAGTTTAGGTTAGGTGTAGGGTTAGGAGTAACAGTTTAGGTTAGGTGAAGGGTTAGGAGTAACAGTTTAGGTTAGGTGTAGGGTTAGGAGTAACAGTTTAGGTGAAGGGTTAGGAGTAACAGGTTAGTTGAAGGGTTAGGAGTAACAGGTTAGGTGAAGGGTTAGGAGTAACCGTATAGGCATGCAGGTTAGGTTATTAGGTTTGTTTTAATTAGTTTTAGTCATACTGTAACAATGTTATCAATGAAGAGTCATGAAAACATGATTGTGTATGTGCATAATCTAAACTCATTGTGTGTGTGTGTCAGGTCTTATTAGCTGCTGGAAGGGTGATTTCCAGTCCTGTCCTGACCTCTAATGGGAAACACTCCGTCTGGCCTCCTTCAGTTTAATGGACACTGGTTTCCACTTCATCCCCTCCAGAGACTCGGTGCTGTCCGTCAGGAGGGTCTCTCTCAGGAGGAGGAAGAGAGCTGCTCTCAGGCACTCAGTTCAGTCAGTCAATCAGTTAGTCAGGGAGCCCAGCGGTTCTAAACCACGGGTACTAGGACTCCTGGGAGTGCTTGGCTGATCCACAGGGGGCACTTGAGAAGACCAGAGGTTGCTCAAAAGCACACAAGGGGCACTTGTGTGAACGGCCCAACCACTACGTTTTTCAGGCGGTCAGTTGTGTTTAGTCAGTTAGTCGGTCAAAACCATTCAGTTGAGTTCAGTCAGTGAATTCAATTCAGTTGAGTTCAGTCATTTAGTTGTTCAATTGAGTTTAGTTGGTCAATCAGTCACTCAGAAAATATGTTTTTGAACTTTCCAAACAGGAAACATATCTCTCAACCAAGGCTATACTTTATGACACATACGTCCTTAATTCTGTTCCACACATAGATGGTTCACAGCAGTTGAGAAACAGCTTCTTTTACTCTCACTAACCAACTACCCTGTAGCTCTTTTCGATGAGTTGGCCAGTGTTACCTAGTGTTGATTTTTTATTGGAAGATTCTAGCGTGAATTTTACACTTAGTTGCGTTAAAGAGTAAAGTATTTCCCGTACACTCTTGGTTATCATATTTTGCATTAACAATGTTTAATTGATATGTCTTATTCTCATAGATCAATAACATAAGCACTATTTAATACAATAATCAGATGATCAAATGATTAGGATAAATGATTTGACATGTTACAAACATTGTAAGTTATTCAAATGGCCTGGATGAAGTAGTCTTCTTACAATGTTCCTAACTCTGGCTGTCATGTTGAGTGCTCATGAATAAATGGTTAAGGGAGAATAAACAGTTGGATATTATAGCTCTGCCTGTCTGGCTGACTTCTCCATTATTCCCTGGATGTCCAGAAATCCTGTTTGGGAAAGTCCTGGAACTGTGAGAGAATTCACAGAAATTCTAGAATCAAATATAAACCACAGCATGCTGTACATGTAAAAAACAGCAGCGTCGATTAAAAATGAGAGAATTGATATATGGAATTTAAAATATCTACTGGTGAATTTATTTAATCTTTGATGGTAGAGGCTGATCAATAGTCCTCGTTCACACTTCTACATTACCTATCTAATTAAACATTCATTCACTTTATGCAAGAGGGAACATTTTGTAAATATTTTTGCTGATCACTGTTTCGGAGGTGCCTAGTGAACAACTTCGCAGGAACTGCAGTGATTCTGTTCTGGTTCCCTTTGAGAGCACTGCTACACTGTGTCTCTGAGAGCACTGCTACACTGCCTTGTGAGAAATTATTCACTGTCTGTCTGTCATGCATTAAGGAAGAAACAAAGACATAAAAAGGAGAGAGAGGTATGCTATATATATTTTCAATGTTGCTGATGCTGACACAGCCTCTCCTGGTTTTGTTACTAAATGTGTCTGACAGTTACATCCATCGCTCCCTAAGGTTTGACCCCATCAGCATTGTAAAAGGTGTTATTTTGGCACATTGGGATCAAGTCTATTTTAGTCGCTACTGTAAATCCATAACGCTTCCTATTTCACGTTGAACACCATAGCACTTTGTTTCATTAGCATAAGGCAAACAAGCAGATAGAGCTTGTCAAGATGATAGAACTGTACCTATGTGACATTAACAAATGTATTAAATAAATGAAACTCCTAAATGGATGGTACACACAATTATTAGCTAGTACTTTTTGAGAGATGGATGCGTTTCTGGGTGCAAAATCTAGAGAATAACATTAAGATCAGATCGGCTTTCTGCTGCTGTTTGATTGATTGGGCCTTCGAGAAGAGATCTGAGCACCCCACTCCCCCCCATCTGATCAAAACATCAAATAAAAGATCAGAGGCTCTCACAAGACAGTTTCTAATATTTCTGGGTTGATTTTCAGTCTTGACCGCAGTTGATCTCTAACAGCACAGTGTGTCACTTCAGGCTTTCCATGTTCTTGTGTGTCAAGGTGCCTTTGGTTTAAAAAAAAAAATATTTGCTTCTACAATAAATTGAAATTCAATCTTTTCAACCTATTATAATGTTTCCGTCAGTGACATAATCTGTTATCTAATAATACACTTCCGAAAAGAAAACGAGTCAGTAAGAGCTCAGATTAGAGGTTACAATACTCACTGTCTTCAACCTCAGTTTGCAGTTTACACTGCGCTTCCCAGAGTGGAGTCCACATTGCAGTTTTTCCTGAACGGCTGTGTATTTCATTGTCTTTACAGTTGTTTCTGGAACCCTGTTGTTTCCAGCAGGGTCCAACAAAAACACATTTTCTCCCTTGCCCTATCGGGTCAGTTGGCCTAAAGTCTACTGCCCCGGATAGAATTTTTACGGACCCAAACTAAATAACTAAATATATTTTACTGTACATAAGTATTGTATGTAAATAACAAATCATCAGAATATTGTATATTTATAACCACAGACTTGCATGTAATGTGAGGCATGAGCTAATACAAGCAATTACTGTTTAGATGACAAGCAAAGGTTTCCATGCGATACTGTGGAAATCAATGGGGAAGTTGGGCAAGGGCTCATATGGGACTTTCTGGCCCCACGTCAGGTCTTACTGGCCAGCGTTAATGTTGAACCCTGCCCCGAGCCATCCAGATATATTCTGTATTCTTCTTGTCGCTCAGTGTGATGACCTCAGTGTGGGGTGAGGGCTGATGTGGATCCGTCTGACATTCGTGTTTCTCTGTGTTTGTAGGAAACAGGATGGGGGTGTGCCCCAGATCCCCAGCACACTAGGTCCCCCACTGTTCCAGCCCCAGCTGTCCCCACTCCCGTACACCAACCCAGCGTTTCTCAAGGTAGGAGGGGAAGGATGGGAGGGAGCATTTGGGAGGGGGGGGGTGGGTTTGTGGGATGTTAACATTCATGATGTAACCTGCACTAAGCAACACTCCTTCACACTGCCTACTCACCCTGTCTGTCCGTCCTTCTGACTTGCTGTCTGACAGTACTCACCCTGTCTGTCTGCTCTTACTCTGTCTGTTGTCCCCCCGTGTACGCTATTTTCCGGTCTGTCCTTTCCGGTCTGTTCTCTTCTCTACTCTGCAGTCATGTGAAGAATAAAGTACACCTTGTGGAACGTTGCCTTTAGATATTTGGCCACTTTGATATTGAGCTAAACTGATGAATGTAACCCATTTTAACAATTCACACAAAGTATTTCAAAGTTCAAATCAGCAGAAATGCATTTTCACGGTGTGGAAAGATGATTAAACCCCTAGATTCAATAGCTGGTGTTGCCCTTTTTGGCTTAAATAACCTTTTTAGTTACTATCCATCAGTCTCTTACATTGACTAGGAGGCAGTGTTGCCCACTTTTCCTTACAGTAATGCTTCAACATGGTCAAGTCTGAGGGGTTTCTTACATGCATGGCTTTGCTGAAAACCCCTCCACAGCATTTTGATAGGATTCAGACCTACAGCCACTCCATGACCCTGCATTTCTTTTTTTAAGACATTCTGTTGTAGCTTAGCCTGTGTGTTCTTGATTATCGTCCCATTGCAAGCATTTCATCCGCAACTTTTTGACAGACGGCTTCACATTTTCCTCAGTAATTCTCTGGTACATTATGGAATTCAGGGTTGACTCAATGACGAAAAGCTGTCTAAGCCCACAGGCAGCAAAGCCAAGCCATTATGTCAGCCTGCATGCTTTATAATGTCAGCCTGCATGCTTTATTATGTCAGCCTGCATGCTTTATTGTAGGAATTAAGTCCTTCTGTTAAAAGGCAGTGTTTAGTTTGTGTCCAAACAAATCCACCTTTGACTCGTCTGTGCCGAGCACATGCTTCTTTACGCAGGTGTTCTCTGGCAAATGTCAGTTGGGTCTTGAGATCAAGAATCTTTTTCCTTCCCAACCTCCCATGAAGGCCAATTTTGTGCAGTCTCTTTCTGACAGTTGACTCATGCCCTTTGACATAGATTGTGTCACAGAGGCCAGTAGATCCCTTGATGTGTCCCTGGGGTTCTATGAGCATCTTTCTCTCCGCTCTTGGGCTGAGTTTTTTGGGATGGCATGTCCTACGTAGATGGCCAGTGGTCAGGGATTTTCTTCCTTTGTAGATGATCCATTAGACTTTGGAATGTCCTTTGAATTGTTTGGAAATAGCTTTGGGACCCTCCCAAACCCAACAATAATATTTCCCTGTCTTTACGTCTTGGCGTGATGTTACCACACACCCATATTGTAAAGACCGACCCAGACAATTTTTGCTTATTTATCGGTGTTTCAAAATATTCCTAATATGGCAACTATCTAGATGTGTACTTAGTTTTCACCTTGCTCTTATTCTACCATGCTGCATATGGCTTGCAATGTGTATGTACCCGGTATGTAGTATGTCTCCCAGTACTTTTCAGCAGCACATATTTGCAAATGATCACATTAAGATGTAAATCTACCCTTTGATCTAAACTAAAAGACTAACATATCTGTTTTCTATATTTTGGGGGGTATTTGGGTTGAGGGGGATCTAAGCTTAAAAGATTACGAGAATAATATCTTGATTATTTTTGTGGGATTCAAGAGGGTCCCTTTAAGCACTTACACTTAAAGGCTAAACTGTGATACTTTCAATGCTTCACACAAGTGTAACCTGTACAAGTGTGTGGTGTGAAATGGCACTTCCATTGAGATAGCCTCTCAGAGTTGGGCCAGCTAGCTTGATGAACAGCTTACTGACTTTCTGAACAACTGGCTGGCCGCCCAAATGACAGGACGAACAGCACATTGACTGGGAGAACAGCAGACATGTTGAACAGTTACCTGAACGAAGACCTAACAGGATGAACAGCTGACAGGATGAACAGCTGACTGACTGGCCTCACTTTCTTAAGGAGGGTGGACAGTCATTCAATGCTTTTATTGACGTAGGAATCAGAGGGAGACCGGGAGCTAAAGAGCAGAGACGGGAATTGTACCGTGGTCTCCGGCGAGGAGCTAGCCATGGATACGAGTAAACTGGACAACCGAGTGACTGGACAGTTTCTCCCCACGAAAGATGGATTTTTTTATGATGAATTGATGATGAATAGATGATGTGAGAAACAGCAAATACAGAGGGAGTTGAGGAGGGCTTAACACTGCAAGACTCAATGAGCAGATTATATCACTTTAATCAGGAGCCTTGTGGCGAAATCAGGCCAATCCCTAATTAACCCCACCCTGGAACGATTGGATGAGGCCTGCCACCATGATGTTGAATCCATTTCAGTGATCAGTGGATTCTTTGTGAGGAGATGGTGTGTTGAGGCATTACTGAGGGATAGTATGCCGTTAACCATGGATTTCGGCGTGAGAGGTACTGTGGAGCCACATCTCTCTGCATAGGACAGAAGATAACACTAACACAATCAGACACATTCATTACATTTATTCCACAACCACTAATACCTCCTCCTGTGGTAGTTTGAATGTCTTCTTTCTATTTGTTGTTATTTGTTATTCTAAAATAGGCTGTTTGCATTCTTGTTCAAGTTGATCATACTGACATCTCTGTTTCCATAAAGTGGAGCATTATTACTCAGTTTAACTCTAAAAAGGATGATCTCACAAACGGTGAAGGTAGTAGAGTAGCAACATTTGCAGAGCTGGAATTACTTTGTCTGCTAGCTAAATTACTAAAATGTAAATCTATTTACTAGCAAAGATAGCTACTTACCTTTTTGGCTTTGAGGTAGAGATGTATAACACGATATTAATAGAAAGTCAATTTGCATGATTCATATTTTGTATTAAGACTAGTTTGGGCATATACATATCCCTTAATATCATACGCAAAATGGCTAGCCAGGTCAATTGCTTGCTAATTAATATTTCGATTTTAGTAATTTAGCACGTTATTAATCCAATGACTTTTATATTGTTTTCATTGAAAACAGTTTTTCTCACTTTTCAAATGCATTGTAACATTCAACGAACTAGATAAAAGTTTTGGTATAGTATAAAAAACTGAGGTACGAGCGGGTAAGTGAAACAGACCTTGTTTTTCTTCTGCGTCGCGAGAATGCTACGAGTTAAAACACTGGCGCAACGTGTTCCACAATCTACTCAGATTCGTTTAAAAGGGAAAACGTGACGCACTCACGCACTCAGTTCATTGGTCAGAAAAAGCTATTACGTGTCAATCAGAGTCCTTGCAAATTTTGTAAAACGTTCGACCGCAGGTTGACATTTACAAATCACCGTTCATCCGTCTAGCGGACGGGTCAAAGTCATCTTAAATATAATTTATTTTGTTTTTAAATGGTACATGGCAACGTTTGCCGCTTTAATGTTTTGTAATTCTGTCAATTATATAACAATGTTTAAAGGGGCACTATGTAGAGTCCTGTCCCTAAACCATTACACGGCTTGTTGCCTCATCCTCCCTTACTGGACAAGATACGGAACAGTATCACCTAGTGAGGAAAGAAAGGATAGTACTGCGACTGTATCAAGCGATTATAAGGAGATTACAAGTCATGTACTGAAAGGTGGACTCGCGGGAAAGTTTAAATGGGCAATATCTCAGGCACCTGGATCGATTTTGTTTAAAAATATTATTTGAAACATTAACTTCGAACATTAACTGCAATTGTCTACTTGTGATGTTTGCTTGTGTTTATATTGCCCCCTTGATAAAAATCTGTAATTTGGGTGTACTTTTGTGCTGCTCTATATGCAATGACCACTGCCTTGTAGTGGATGTGACTGGGACCATTCTAGTTTCTGGAGAAACAGGATTATGTGGGAAAGTATGATGGCACGGGCTAGCAACAAACAAACAACAGTGACTTGAAGTAATCCAGATTGAACGTGTAAATCTTTCTTGGAGGTACGGTGGTTGTTTCAGGGGCATTTAAAGAGCAGGAACCTACAGGAGCGAGTCACCATTCTTTTGCCCAGGGAGATGTTTCTGCCCTGAATCACGCCAAGGTTCATTACACTCTGGGGAGTTGTCAACTGTGACAGAGATTTGATTTGTTTCAGCTTCAGGTGGAGGGTTGATATCTAAGCAGAGATTTGCCAGGAAATGTTTGTTGCCACCTGGATGTCAGATGGTGAGCGAAAGGTATTTGAGAGTCATCTGCATAGAGACGATTGGAGAGACCGTCTGATGAAATGGTCCTGGCAGGTCAGAGGCAATCCAAGAGTGGGCCGCAACTAAAATGAGTAGCACAGCCATTAGAGGGTCTGGAGGTCACAGGATAGAAGGTAATACCTGGGAAGTGTTGAGGAGATCTGAGAGAAACAATATGCTCAAGTTTTTTGTAAAGTAAATGCTGTGATGGTCTGTAGTTTAGTTGTCAGAGGGGCTTTAAGTTGTGTTGGTTTCACGAAGAAGGGCTGTGGGTCATTTTGAAGTTAGAGGGGATGCAGTTCCTGTTGATGGATGGGTTGATGAGGGACATCAAGGCGTGAAGGAGGAGGCCAGAATGGGAGAGGGGAGTATGACAAGATTGAGGGGAAACCAGACATCACTAGTTGCTTCTAGTCATTTGAAGAGAGAAGTTTGTTTTCCTCATTTTTCTTTTAGCCTCCCCCCACCGTGTTCTGTGAGTTTGCTGTGAGTCACAGAGCCATGATGCAGCAGAGGAGGGCTGAGGTGACACTGGGAGTCATATTACGTGGACAGGAGGAGAGGGTGGTTTGAAGAGACAGATTCAGGGGGCAAAGGATTTTGCAGAAGGGAAAAATAGTCTTATTGTGGTTGTTTTCTAGACATTAAGGGGCACCTGGATTCAACTCACATGCAGGGCTGGGTTAAACTCATGGGTATATGCAGGGCTGGGTTAAACTCATGGGTATATGCAGGGCTGGGTTAAACTCATGGGTATATGCAG
>JACXGK010015432.1:0-10406 GCA_016801125.1 Novumbra hubbsi | reverse complement strand
ACACAGCCATGTACATATACCTGAGATCTTGTTACACAGCCATGTACATATACCTGAGATCTTGTTACACAGCCATGTACATATACCTGAGATCTTGTTACACAGCCATGTACATATACCTGAGATCTTGTTACACAGCCATGTACATATACCTGAGATCTTGTTACACAGCCATGTACATATACCTGAGATCTTGTTATCCAGCCATGTACATATACCTGAGATCTTGTTACACAGCCATGTACATATACCTGAGATCTTGTTACACAGCCATGTACATAAACCTGTCCAAAAGTATTTTAAAGAAGACTTGCCTTGGAACAACTAACTATGGTTAGGTTTGTTAGGCTTGAAATGCTGCATTGTGCTCTTTAAAGGTGTCAGAGTAAGCTGATATTCTGGAATAGAGTAACATCATTATCCAACAACATCTCTTACAAACTCTGATTGGCCACAGTCTAGTTGTCTAATATGCAACATGATTGGCCGGTCACTGCCAAACACAACTTCCACCCACACAGAGTTGCCGTGGATACAGCCCGCATCCATCCTCCTGACCTGTTCCTGAAAAAAATAAGTTCCAAAATGCCTGCAGAAACATGTTTGTTTAATGTAAGAGGGATATAGCAGTATATATATTCAAATTATACCGCCACATATTCAAACTGATGGGCACACACCAGGAGCTTTGTAAACACCCAGTGTGAAGCTACAGCGACCAGGCTAATCCAGGCATGTCACAGATTGCCCCTTTGAAGCCAGCCGTTACTCATGGAGGACGCCTGACATTCTGTATCAGGTTTGGACAGACAGGACAGACAGGTTCTCAACGTTGTTTTTTATTACGACGTGTCTTGGATTTTCACGAGACTTACACATACTTCCTGTTTCTACCACAACCTGAACGGCACTGGCTTTGGGTTGTCGTTTGGATGCATGTTGTTTCATTTGTAGACATGATCTAAGTGGTTGTTTATAAGTTGTCAGTCCCAGTCAGGCATGTAAAGAACAAGATTTAGTTAGGCGTTTATCCCGTCGGAGTGAGAACTGACAGTGAAACCCTCCAAAGGCAAAGCCAACTGACAACCTCAGAGAAACCGGTTTCTGTTTGTAAGACATCATTAACATATTACCTCCCACACAATCACTGATTGGCCAATCGCTGTCCGTGGTTTACACCATATGGTAGGTGTTGTCATGATGTTATTCTGTGACACATGAGTCACAGTTCCATTTGTTTGATTCCTTTTAAGTTATTTGGAAACTATTAGATAGGGAAAAAGTATGCAACTGTCGATTCCTGTAGTTTCTGTAACACAACCAGTTGATTTGGAATACAGCTCAGTACGTCTGAGAAATTGTACATTGTGCTTTGGTTCTAACGACAGTAGACACTTGCTTTCAGACTTGGAACAGTAATTCTACATATGGACCATGCACATAATGGATAAACAACATATTACACAACCAGCAAACAATCTGAGGTTCTAAAAAAATTGTTATTTAAGTTCTAGACTGCCTCTCTGTGTTCTGTTTGAGGGTTCTGCTTGAGGGTTCTAGTTTACCATTTTGTTTCCCTGTGTTCTTTATAATACTGAAGCTTAAACACGATCATTATCGATCTTCCTTTATGCTGCATGTCCACCTTAATGATGCATATCAAACCATACTTCCTACAGATTTAAATATTGCCTACTAGTTCTAATCAAATCTTCAGACTGGGGTCATGGAGCGGAAACATTTGAGAGCTCAAAATCTAGGGACTAAACCAAAATGTTTGTTTAATGCCAGGATAGTTGAGATGATTCTGTTTCTTGTTTATTTCAGGAACAAATGTTTCATCATTAATATTTCCACACCTCCCTTCCTCCTCCATCTCAATCCCTCCCCCGTCCTCTTCCTTTCCATCTCCCCCTCTTCTCCCTCAGGCAAAATCCATAATAAAAACAGGGTTATACAGTAAAGCTGGGGGCCCGGGACTGACGTCCTCGACTTACCCCGTAAATTAATAGGTGGTCTCGCATGCCTGAGTCAACATGCTGGGAGGATGGAAGGGCAGTACTACCTCTGCTGGGAATCGAGGGGAGTCTGTCTCAGAGGAATCCTTTACTGGCAGCCGTGGCTAAGACCTCAAGACTCCAGTCTCATACGAGAGAAGAAACTTGATCCCCCTCTGCCTCTCTGCAGACGGCCGACTGAACCCAAGCGAAAGATGCAGAGATTGGAAAATGTGTCATTTACAGAGAGAAAGATGATAGCGCTACTGCCAGAGGTAGAGAGTGATATTGACACAGGGAAAGGGAAGATGGGAAAGATGGGAGAGTCTTTGTTTGTGTATGAGAGGGAGCGTAATGTTGAGACAGAGAGAGAGAGAGAGAGAGAGAAAGAAAGAGAGGGAATAGAGTATTCTGTGAGAGGCAGAGAGAGTGAGAGAGCATAATGCCAGATATGATTGAAAGAGTGTGTGGAGGATATTAAGGAAAAGAGGAGGGAAGGAGGGAGGAGGGAAGGAGGGAGGAGGGAAGGAGGGAGGAGGGAAGGGGGGAGGAGGGAAGAAGGGGGAGGGAAAAGCCAGAGGGAGTGAGTCATTGCAAGTTTAGATATAAACACAAAAAAGACAATCAACTTCTGTAAACGTTTTCTAAATGGTCTCTTTCTATCTTCTTGTCTCTTAATCCATCTTTCACTCTCTGTATTTCTGCTACGTGTTCCCAGTGTGTATATGTGTGTGTGTGTGTACCCGCAGCGGTTGTGTGTGTTGGTTGTGGTCTGTGTGTGTGTGTGTGTGTGTGCAATAAGACCAGCTCGCTCTGTCACAAAAGGACCCTAGCGAACGTGGCAGCCAGACAAAGGGCCCACTTCATCGTCTGGCCCGCGTTGTTGCTGAAGGAGGGTATTGTTCCATGCCAGTGGAGTGTCTATGCCACGTCTGCATTACATCAACCCTTGCACACAGAGCCAACACAGGCCACGGTCAGACAATCAGCACAAATTAGTGCGGCAAATTGGGTCAGCAAATCAATTCGTTAAATTCCCCACCGCGAGATGGAATGCGTCCTCTGGAAACTGCGCTTGTCAGTCGTCCTGCCGCTGGTGAAGTCATACTACACTGCATGCCAGAGAATGTCAAGCATCAAGGTAGCCATTTTCCCCCGAAGAGTACCACTTTGTTAGATGTCGAATAGAAGCAGTAGCCTCGGCCAAAGAATGTCTGAACTTTTAATCATACCAGCGTGGAGGTCATTCCATGGCTCGTGTCTGCAAAGAAGGAGAACTCTTGAAAAGCTTTGTAGAACTTGGTGGACCTGTCAATGTCCTTCACTGCAGTGTTGACTGAGTGCAAACGGTGCAGGGTCAACTCGCAAAGAGAAAACACAATGCATTGTCAACCACAGCCTAGACCTTTCTCATTAGATTAGGTGGTGTGTGCAGTTTGAAGAACATGAGATTCTGAGGATATGCAAATAAAAGTGTCAGTGAATTAGTCATCGTGTACGGGTAGAGACCTACCAATGTGACAACATTCCACTAGGAGAGCACAGGGGCAGATCTCTGACCACGCTATTCCTTCAGGATTGTCCAGGAAGTAACCTTGAGTTTGTTTGAGTTGGCCAATGACAATGACACATTAAAGTGTTTTCCCAAATGGTGGTATCTTCTAAGCAGGTAAATATGTGGTTTAAAGGTCGTGTGTACTCCCCCCCTCCCTCAGCGTAGTTGCAGAGGCCTTGGACTTGGAGAGTAACTAATCCAAACCTTTTCAGTCTGAACCATAAATCCTCTCAGGTGAAGTGCTCTTTTTTTGCTTTGTTTCTTTCCTTTCAAGTTTTGGCCCATGGTGTCGAGTATCCAACTACACACCAGTTAGATGAAATCATCACGTCAAGTGCAGCTATATAGGATTTCTACTAGCCTATTGCCTGCACTAGGGTCCAACAAAGTTATCCAAAAAGGAACCTCGAATAGATCGGAGGTTAGTTATCCATTCCTTACCACACCCTCCAGGTAGATTTAAATGTGGTTATAATTAAATGTTAGTAGAATAACGTTTCAAATAACGCATCGTGTCCTCGTAGACCCTTTCCATTGCATTCTATGAGGATTGTATTCAGAGTGAATCCATTCATAATGTGCAGTCCAACGTTTTCACGGCTTATTGGGGTTTACCACGGAATTGAAGGGAAATTATATTTCGCCGGGGACTGCGGGTCCATTCTTCGCCGCTCTATTCAACGCGACGGGCTTCGCCAGAAATCACAAACATTCCCACGTGATGATGGAATTACTCCTTCCCGTACCCGCGCGCCCAGAGGGAGCAGTGGAGCAATGGTGCGCTCGAGAATCGCACGCTTCAAAAAGTAAATCAACTCCACGCCGCACACTTTCATTCGCATGGACTAATCGTGATTTCGGGGTATGCTGTCGCGGGGAGTTTTACCTTCTGCTGTAGCCTTATCCACGAAGGACAACGAGTGCAACATGAGCGTTTGACACTTTTTACAAATATTTGTGTTTTCAGTTGGGTCCTTTTACTTGGAGAAAATCATGCCGGAGCGTATTAGCATTTCTGATTTTGTTGCGGTGACAAACGAGGACATGAGTTCACCCGCCACATCGAGTTTTCAGTCAAAAATGTGTGAATGTCGGAACACGGTCGTCGCGCTTGAAGAGGTAAGACGTGATCTACTCGTGCAGGTTAATTCCGTGTCACGGTTGAGGGAAGTTGTAGTACGCATTGTTGTTTACCTGTCAGTAGATAACTTGTTGACAGCGTCGGGTGGTAGACGGAATGTCTATTTTTGCCTACTCACTGTCCAAGCAAAGCTGTTAGCTGAGTTCACTACAGGGCGGCGAATATGTGTCGATTTCTGGAAAGTGAGAGTATATCGCGAGGGTCGTGGTCCTGGTAACTAGTCGTAGTTTGTGCGCTGCGTCTTAGGCCAGTCGTAGTTCTTTTATTGGTTAAGTATCCACCGCGTAAAATATGTAATTCAAGATGTATTGAAGTTTAGCCCGTGTATAAGCTTTATAGCTGTGTTTTAACTAAATCATTCATGACTAACCACCTTAGCATAAATTAATGTAATTTAGGTTTAGCCAGGCGGAGGTGACTGTGACACGGAATTCCTACAAGGACAGAAACTTTCCGAAGTTAGTCTTACAGTGAGCTTAGCATAGGTTCACCGGAACACTATTCCGTCCAAAACAGAGAACGTGCACATGGGTTCATGTTTTGCCTGTTGTGTTGTGACTGAATTCCCAACAGTGTTTTGACATTTTTAGCAGGTCTACTGGCCTGTAATGTCGAGTCCAATTCCATCACCATAAAAAAGGGGCCTGTATTGTTGGTCGATTACGTATGTTTCGAGATCTGTAGTGGAAATCATTATCGAACATGTCTTTATAACGGTCTCAGACTTGTAGTATGAATAAACCCTGGTCACTTATAATAAGTTACCCCCCCAAGACTTCCAGTACTGGACATAAGTTTTATGTGGTCTTTGTTACGTTCCACGTTGGTTGTACTCTCGTGAAATGTGTGTGTAAAAGATGTTTGGATAGGCAGTAATCGTCAACCTTTTTGGAAATCTTGAGCAATGAGTGGAAATGACAGAACGCGCAAAAGCTATTCAGTGTTTTCAAGGCTTGCCTTGGTTACCAACTTTGCTTGAAACGGATTAAATTACACTTCTATCAAAGGCTGTTTCGTAGCAACGTACCTTGCCAGAAGTTTGCTGTTCAAGGTAGATTTCGGAGAGGTAAAAATAAAACGTTTGTTTTTCCTTTTAGCAATACTTGTATCCAAGTACAAGGTATGTTTGCTCCACCAGCACTTTCTTATGTCCTACCTGCTGTTTGTTTGCTATACAAAATGCTGAGGTTGGACTAAATGTCTTATAAAAGACGCACAGTCCTGGCTGCAACATGTTTTTCTGTCATGCTGTTCAGACCCCCGTTGATTCACCTTGTCTTGTGTTATTCGAGTTGGGCTACAACAGAATGACATCCTACATTTTAGAGAGATGTTTGCATTTACTCAATGCCAGGGTCGCACAGGTTTAATGAATCCCTGTCTTATTTTTTCACGACAAGGATTGGAGAATAGCAATTTTCACAGACCTAAATTCAACCTTCCCACAACTTTCCACAAACCTTGACTCAGCACAGTGCTTGGGTGTGTTTTCCCACAGCTGGTTGAGGAGCCACTCAGCCCAGCTAGACTTTAAGCCCTCGGCTGCACAGCACACGTCTGGGGGGAGAGTGCATATAGAGATTAAGGCCGAGCCTTAGATCAGTTTGTGTGATTTCTGGAGGTGGGTTAGACTGGGGCTCTTTGGAGGGTTTCGGGTCTGTGTGCTGGGATGACCTAACTGGGCTTATTGTGGGACGCAAACCAACACTGCAGCCCAGCAAGACAGATCTCATATGGAGTGTGGACGGCCGGGGGTGGTGTTTGGGTGGTGTGTTTCAGTGTTCATTCCAAAGTGTGCTTGTGAAAGACAGGACAGACCATTTTGTTTTGTATGAGAGAGAAGGACAGTGGATTTAGCTGTTGGAACACAACCTCAAGGCCTGTTTGGGATATGAAAAAAAACATGAATCTGATCCAGAGTGGCAAAAGGTTTTGTAATCTAATATAACTAGTCTATTGTGGGGATATTGGTCATTTTAGAACCTGGATAGGAGGAGAATTATGGAGGAATTGACTGAAAGGTTACTGAGGAAAACCTGCTGCTTTTGCAAGAAAATTTAAACTGGGGAAGTACGTTCACCTTTTAGCCTGCTTTCTGTTGACGCTATCCTAAGAATTTAAAGGAGTTTGAACCCTCAATGGCTTTTCCCGTTCTGCCTGACAACCATTAGTGGAGTCTGAGTCATCCCCTGGGGTTAGATCAACCGCATCTTTATACAGCTATTAAGGGACATTTTGGAATCCTGCTTTCACTCCCTGCTAGCGGGGGGTCAAGGATACATAGACCACTGTTAGGTCAAGGCTTTGTGAAGGCTCAGTATCATGGCCATAGTCTTGGTGGTTGGCTGTGCCTTTCCGTTACTCTGAGTGGATGAGGGCTGAAAACCTCCAGGGAGCCTGGAGTGAGACGAGGGGAGATGAGGGGTTTCTGGAGTGAGACTAGGGGAGACAATCCTAGCATACAACCCTAGATCTAAACCAAACCTTAACTCCTAAACTTTATTCATCCATTTCTTTGAAATGACTACTGGTAAAATATGTTTTTCGTTGTTGAGTAATTTGCCATGGATCAGTTTTACCCATGAAGACGTCCTCGCCTGGACCAACCCATAAACACCCCAAACCCAGTAGCAGCTGTAATAATGGAGGTTTGTGAGTCAGTCCAGGGAATTGAGGAGAGATGGAGCATTAACCTGGCTGTTGCAATGGTAACAGTTATTTATGAATGGAACACTGCAGTTCGTCTCTACAGCGTAGGGCCCTCTGTCGGTGTGTGTGTGTGTGTGTGTGTATTCCCGTGTATTTGTGTGTGTGGAATGGGTGGAATGGGTGTGTGTACATCAGGTCCTCAGGACCCAGCACTGTTTAACACAGGTCCTCAGGACCCAGCACTGTTTAACACAGGTCCTCAGGACCCAGCACTGTGAAACACAGGTCCTCAGGACCCAGCACTGTGAAACACAGGTCCTCAGGACCCAGCACTGTGAAACACAGGTCCTCAGGACCCAGCACTGTGAAACACAGGTCCTCAGGACCCAGCACTGTGAAACACAGGTCAGGTCTTCTGCACGGCTCTTTTTATTGAACAGTTTCTGTAACTCTGGTCGACGAGGGACGAAGGAGACCTGTGTTATATTCTGTATACATTTCTTCAGCCTTTTCAGTCCCATTCCTTGTTATTGGACCAGTATGTGTAAGACATGGGAGGTCTGTTCGCCGCTCACTGATGGGAAGGCTGTTCCCGACCAGCCCAGTCGAAAGTCTTCTCTGTCCTGGCTCCCAATTTGGATGCCTACCTTTTAAATCTAGTGCTTAACCAGTTCCAAAGCCCCCCCCCCTCCTTTAATTAAGGGCTCTGAAATATTCAGCTAGAACAAAGAATGTGTTGTGCCATGGGATCTCGCGGGGTGGGGTTGAGTCCCCACACCAAACCGTGTGTTGGTGAATTTGGAAGACGACCGGTAAGGTTAGTTTCTGTAAACGAGTTACATCATCGGTTCAGCGATCCCGGGTTTCTAGACAGACTCACGGCTGATTCACCTGTTGCCTTAATTTGGGTCTTAAATGGAATATCATTATGGGGTTAGTCACACCGTGGGAAGCAGGACCTGAGCCACTCCATCACAGTGTGTCTGGCTGGAGATTTTTCCATGGGTGGTATTACTTCACCCAACCATGTGTCCCAGGAAATCTCGGCGGTGTTCTGCTGGGCTTTTTACTGAGGTGTCATTGACGTCCACACATTATAATAATCTGATAATATCTGACATATTAAGCACTTTACCATTGGGAGTCCCACCACTAATGTTCCCCTCTCCTGGTCCTCTCCTGGTCCTCTCTTGGTCCTCTCCTGGTCCTCTCTTGGTCCTCTCTTGGTCCTCTCTTGGTCCTCTCTTGGTCCTCTCCTGGTCCTCTCTTGGTCTTCTCCTGGTCCTCTCTTGGTCCTCTCTTGGTCCTCTCTTGGTCCTCTCCTGGTCCTCTCTTGGTCCTCTCTTGGTCCTCTCTTGGTCCTCTCTTGGTCCTCTCTTGGTCCTCTCCTGGTCCTCTCTTCGTCTTCTCTTCGTCTTCTCTTGGTCCTCTCTTGGTCCTCTCTTGGTCCTCTCTTGGTCTTCTCCTGGTCCTCTCTTGTTCTTCTCTCGTTGTGTTGCAGACCTTGGAGATCGACCAGAGCGCCTTACAGAGGATGAAGAAGATGGTCAGGGCCATCCACAGCTCTGGACTAAGTAAGTGTCAACACACACAGTCACACTGCAGTGTCACCACACATTTAAAACAGCCCTATTCAGCAGTGTTTTCAACCCGGCCGGTGTTAGGGCAGGGTTGTTATGGCCCTGTCACCTGACTAGGGTGTGCGACCGGGATGTTATTGGCTAATGTGTGTCTGGATGAAGTGCATGTTGTTGTCTGTGCTTCTATGGGAGGTTCTGGCAGAGCCACTCCTCGCTGGGTGTTGGTCCGTGTCACAGTAATGATTGAGAGAGTGTGTGTGTGTGTAAGAGATATGAGTCTGTTTACGTTTAACTAACCTAGGGAGGACTTCAAATCCCAGCAAGGAAATACTATGTTTCTGGCTCGGCTGAACGCTACAGTTGGGGTTAGGTTCATAGTCATAGAAAAAGAATGTATACCAGTAATGATGGAAATACCTATATGTTTCTGGTTGACAGCCCAGGAGGAATTTGTTTGTGTGTCTCTGTTTGTTTAAAGTCGTATGAAGGTATGCGTGTGTATGTGTATCCGGTTTTAACATATACCACGTGGGCTTTTCAAATATTCAATTTGTTATAAGGTGGGTAAGAATGATCAACTCGCCCCTAGTTTGGTCTGTTAATGTTGTCCAGTTCCAACAGTGAAGAATGAAGGATACACTTCACATTTTCTACTAGACAGGACGGTTTCATTAGTAATTACAGAGATTCAGATTGTGTGGACTTAGGATACTTGTGTTAAATTCTTTTAAGTATTTTCGAATCCTATGCTTTGCCTCTACTGGGATTTTGGGGTTTGTGTTTAGAAATAAAAGGCCAAATATTCTCTTGCTTTTCTCTGAAAAAAAGTGTCAGTCAGTTGTGAGTCAGAGAGATGCAGAGTTGGGAATTGAGGTTTGTGTCAGTAAATACAGCGAGCTGTTGAGTATACCCCATTCCCCATTCTCTTCTCACCCCACCCCCCCTCCTTGTCCCCCACTTTCTGTTTCCCTGTTAACTGGAATCATATGGGGCCTTTTATTCCAGTAAGGAGGGCCCCTGTCTTCCTGTTTTTCTTTAGTGGCTGATCTTCTCAATCCAACACGATGGTGTGTGGTTGGTTAGTATGTTGACCACCTTACTTATTCTCTGTGTTTTTTGTTTGTCAGTCTTTGTCTCATCCTCTCTCTCAACCTCTCTTTATCTTTCTCGCTCTCTGTCCTTTCCAAGCAGTCCTTGCCAGATTAATCGAGACAAAATCTAAATGCTACATGTTTTTGCCTTTACCTGCGGTTGTTTAGGTGACGTGAAACTGCATTGTGCTGTACAAAACAATTTAGTTCCATTTTTAGTCAACCCATCCGAGTGTCATGGCCTAGGATTGGCCCATGTAGAGTTCTGGCTCTGGGCCAACCCACTGGTTGATTGGCCCATGTAGGGTTCTGGCTCTGGGCCAACCCACTGGTTGATTGGCCCATGTAGGGTTCTGGCTCTGGGCCAACCCACTGGTTGATTGGCCCATGTAG
>JACXGK010015431.1:0-10401 GCA_016801125.1 Novumbra hubbsi | reverse complement strand
CTTGTACCTAACTCCCCCCTCCTGTATCTGTCCTGACTCCCCCCTCCTGTATCTGTCCTGACTCCCCCTCCTGTATCTGTTCTGACTCCCCCTCCTGTATCTGTCCTGACTCCACCCACTTCTATTTGTCCAGACTTCACCCTCCTGTTTCTGTCCTGACTCCACCCTCCGGTATCCTCTTCTATTACACTCTCACTAATTTTCCTCTCCCTCCCTCTCCCACTTCTCCCCCTGTATTCTCCTCACAGAGCAGTCTGAACAGTATCATGAGTATGTACAGTGAAACTGGTGACTATGGCAACGCCAACGTGAGTGGGGAGCTGCTGTTGAATATTAGTTACAGCTATAAGACAGGCGCCCTCAACGTCCTGGTGAAGGAGGGTCGCAACCTGGCAACTGGGGATGAAAGGAGGCAACGAACAGACGCGTAGGAGAACCCCGCCCCCCCCACACACACACACCCCTCCCCCCCACACACACACATCAAAACTAAATACCACATGCCTTCATTTTCTACACATTATAGAACTTTTATTAGATTTTAGTAATTTTGCAGATATTATTAAAATTCATGAACACTTTTATGTAAAAATGTGTTTTCAGCTGGAGACATAAAATCAGGGTAAAACATGGGGGAGTGAATAATTAATCAATGTATACCTGTTTCTTCTAAATTCTGGCTGAATAAATGAGTTTTACATTTGCAGCTACGTGAAGGCTTATCTCCTCCCAGATAAGTCACGCCAGAGCAAGAGGAAGACCAGCATCAAGGCCAACTCAATACACCCTGTCTTCAACGAAAACCTGAGGGTGAGTGTGTGTGTGCATTCAAGCAAGTATATGAAGTCTATAGTCTGGGAAACAGCTAAACATAATGTTTTTTTATTGTGAGTCCTTAGATGGAATCATCTTGAGTAAAGACTGTGTGTGCGTGTGGGGAGACCTGGGGGAGATTTGGGGGAGACCTGAAGCCCCCACAAAGATTGGGGGGGGGGAATAGGTCCACAAGGTTTTTTGACAAGTCCACACAAGATTTTGTTTGGGCAGGTTCACTTTCGGTTCAGGCATTACCTGTTAAGTTTAGGCATAGAGGTTAGGCTAACGTTGGTTTGGGGTTGTATACCGACAATATTTGCTCCGCATTTACTACGTTGTTTTTTTGCTAATCACTGTTTGGATTGTTTTTATTGTCGTGCAAGCTACACTGTTGCTTATACAGCTTTTTAAAGTTCTTTACTGGATAAAGACTTTTTCTCAAGGTACCGGAACACTTCTTTGTGTCCTGCCACTAATACGCTATCCTATGTAGATCTCGGACAAGATAATGCATTCTGTCTTTGCTGAGCATTTTACTTGCAAATGTTCATTCCGTGGACAATAAAATGGACAAACTACATGCACAGATTCATGATCATGAAGTGCTTAGAGCAGCTGGACAGAACCCACAACTGCTCCACCCTTCCTGACATCTCAGCATTTAACACTATTGTGCTCCCTAAGATTGTTTCTAAGCTCTGGACCCTGGGTCTTAACACATCCCTTCACAACTGGATCCTGGACTCCCTGATGAGTAGACCCCTGGTGTTGAGAAAGGGCAACTACACCTCCTTTGCACTGACTTTGAGCATCGGAGCCCCTCAGGGCTGCATACTCTGTCCCCTCCTGCACTCCTTGTTCATGCATGACTGTGGGGGCACAGTCAGCTCCAACGCATGGTGTTGATTTTTCTGAATGACATCCTTAAGTTTGCAGACGACACCACCATCCTTGGTCTCATCTCCAACAACGGTGAGACCGCTTACATAGAGGAGGTAAGTGACTTGGCAACATGGTTCCAGGACAACAACCTCTCACTCAACGTCTGCAAGAATAAGGAGAAGATAGTGGACTTCGGGAAGTGAAGCTGAAGTAGAAAGAGTTTCAGACTTCAAGTCCCTCAATGTGTTCATAAAAAATGACCTAATCTGGTCCAGGCAAGCCGACTTGACAGTAACAACTGCCCAAAAGCACCTGTATGTCCTGAGGATACTGAAGAGTTTTGGCATGTCTGCAAAAGATCTTTATAACTAATACCTCACGCCACAAGAACAGTTTCTACCCATTGACAGCTGGCCTTATCAACAAGGCCAGATGACCCCACTGACAGTGACCCTCTTCTGCCCTCTTACCATTCTTACCATACTAACCATACTCACATACTGCACTCATACTGCACTTTGGACTACTGGACTGCTGTCTTGCACACTGCTCATTGCACTGCACTTTTATAATGCAACTACATGTCCTGCCCACTTCCTGTTCATTGTGTTATGTTTTTACTTACTGTATTATTCTGTACTAAAGTACCATTTAACCATAGCAAAGTCCTTGTAGGTGTATCCCCTAATTGGCAAAAAGCTGATTCTGATCTGTTCTGGTAGCTCTCTATGAACATTCATTATAAATTAGGACAATTTAAGGCACCCATTATAGGCACTGTTATGCTAATATTTATACTGTTTGATATTTCTATTTATACTGTCAATGTTCCCTATTTCTACATTAGTTCTTATTTTTATGTATATTATTGCTGTATTTTCCTAATTACTGCGTAGACGTGAGCCATGTCACAAGAATTTCCTTGTTCAGAATGCCACTAATTTATTCGTGTTGACATTAACTAGCACCACCATTGACACTAAATGTGTCAGTCTCCATCAGCATCCATCACACCCACTCTGTGGGCTGCAACCCTCATCTATCATCTCTGTTGCTTTGCTGTGTCACATTTCAATATCCATTCATTTGGGGCCAGTGGACACAACAAGCAGATGCTGACAAAAGCTGTCACTGAAACATGCCCATTTGTCATTACTACTGTTAAAAATATCATTCTAACTTGGGCAACAAGATAATAATTTCACTGCAGACACCTGCTTCTTGTTTTTTCTGGGTAGTATGTAATCAGCCACTCCCAGCTGGAGACACGGACACTGCAGCTATCTGTGTGGCACCACGATCGCTTTGGACACAACAGCTTCCTGGGGGAGGTGGAGCTGACCTTCGACTCCTGGGAATTTGACACCAACCTGGAGGAGTGGTATTCCCTTCAGCCCAAGGTATTCTTTCATATCAGTTTATTGAATAGGATAAACCCCTTGAGATGAAACATCTCGTTTTTGAGGGGGTCCTAATATACAGTACCATACCGAACAAGGGACAAATCAAAACATTACAATAATAAGACATAAACAATACCACAATCAACACACTACCACAAAGACGACAAAAAAGTTTAATAATAAAGATTAAAAAAAAATATATATATAGGTGAATACAACAACTTGATAGCCACAGAGAGGCTGTGAACAGATACTTGCCAGCAAAAACGTAACATAAAATGAAGAATATAGTTACTTGTAAATTATATGTAGGTATAGTATCATGAACTATTTAGCTCAAAATAAGAAGACAAACTATTTTTAAATATGTGAAATTATGTTAAAGATCAGATGTGTGAAGTTAAGTTATTCCAGTCTGAAGGAGCCTTAAACATAAATGCTCTCTTTCCTATTACATATCTGAGGGAGAGTAATGTTTATGTGAAGGCATTACTGAATGAGTGGTGAATGCTGTATGTCTGTTCTGTTTCTAGATGGACAGCAAGATGGATTCTACACTCCAGTATAAAGGAGAGCTGACTGTGGTTCTGAAGTATATCCCTGCAGAGAAGAACCTCATGTTACCACTGGACCAAGTCCAAGGTACTCCACAACTACCTGCTCTGCTCTACGTTCCCCAGCACAACTAGACATTTAATGACTATTGGAACTTTTGCCTATTCATTTCTCACGGCTGTCCTCTCAGCGAAGAAAGGATGTTAATCTCTCACTTTCTGTCCTTTCAGTGAAGAAAGGCTTTCTGAAAGGGAAGAAAACCAGCATCAAGCTGCCTAAAGGAGGCATGGTGGAACTTTTGGTGAAGGAGGCCAAGAACTTGACCGCTGTTAAGTCTGGGGGAACTTCAGATGCCTTTGTGAAAGGGTAAGACCCTGTTGGACCCTTTTAGTTTTACCCAGACTCATCTGGTTGGATTAACCCTAACTCTAACCCTGTTGGACCCTTTTAGTTTTACCCAGATTCATCTTGTTGGATTAACCCTAACCCTAACTCTAACCCTGTTGGACCCTTTTAGTTTTACCCAGATTCATCAGGTTGGATTAACCCTAACTCTAACCCTAACTCACCAGCCTGTATTTGTAGAAGAAGCAACTGAAAGATTGGCCACCTACCTACTTCCTATTCTCTTAACTTTTCCTTTTTGCCATCCAGGTACCTGCTGCCTGACAACAGCAAGTCTACCAAGCACAAGACAGCTGTGGTGAGACGTTCTGTAAACCCCCAGTGGAACCACACATTCACCTACTGCGGCCTGCAGACTGGAGACCTGAATAATGTGTGTCTGGAGCTCACAGTCTGGGACAAGGAAGCTTTGGCCAGCAACGTTTTCCTGGGCGGAGTCCGGCTGAATGGAGGGACAGGTCTGTTTGGATGGGCATCGATGGGTTTTAACTGGTTGGTCTTTATGTTCTCTAGTGTCAGTCTTGAATGCTACTCAGTCCTGTGTGCTGCAGTAGGGCAATATGAAAACATGTAATCACATGTGAGTCACTAAACAATGTTCACAGGCAGTAGCGTGAGAACAAGATAATATAGATTATTAAAGTGTGTTAGGGTTAGTATGTTAACCCTATGTATGTTAAGGTTAGTATGTTAACCCTATGTATGTTAAGGTTAAGGTTAGGGTTAGTATGTTAACCCTATGTATGTTAGGGTTAGTATTTTAACCCTATGTATGTTAAGGTTAGGGTTAGTATGTTAACCCTATGTATGTTATGGTTATTATGTTAACCCTATGTATGTTAGGGTTAGGGTTAGTATGTTAACCCTATGTATGTTAAGGTTAGTATGTTAACCCTATATATGTTAGGGTTAGTATGTTAACCCTATGTATGTTAGGGTTAGTATGTTAACCCTATGTATGTCAGGGTCAGGGTTAGGGTTAGTATGTTAACCCTATGTATTTTAGGGTTAGTATGTTAACCCTATGTATGTTAGGGTTAGTGATGTAACCCTATGTATGTTAGGGTTAGTATGTTAACCCTATTTATGTTAAGCCACATATTTCCCCAGAATCCCCTAGTTTACACTTACAGTACCCTCCTTGTTACCCTACACTGCCCTAGACTAGCTAATAATATTCTGGTCTTGTTTGGTAAAGGAAGGGAAGGGGAAGGCAGTTTGTGTTTAATTATAATTTTTTATTCAGTCTTAACAAACGTTAAAGGCAGGATTCCACTCAGTGCTATTGAAAGGGGCAGTAATGTATGTTTAAAAAAACACTATAATATGCCTTAAATAAGTCACTTAACATGGTAGCCTTCATTGTTTCATTCTCTGTATAATAATTCTAATGCATTTTAGTCATTTATTTTCTCATATGGTTGGCCGTTGCAATACAATCCTTAATGTCAGGCTCTAATGTAAAAATGCTTAATTGAATGTAGGCCTATTTTGAACACAAAAGCTGGGCACACTTATCTGCCTACATTATGCTCAAATAGCCACAACAGCCTATTTGGTACTGTCAGAAACTGTAAAAAATGCTCCCAACTTTACATTTCCACTCAGGGTTAGGGTTAGTAACTAACCCTCGGGAGTCAATGCATTTGCTCAGTAACCTAAAACAATTAGAAGGAAACATTGTTGGGTTAAAGCAAGCTGTGTTCAGCAACATCAACATTCCTACAGTCCCAACACCCTCCTCCAAGTTTTCCAACCCTTTTCCATCACATTTCCCAACACTCCAAGACTCCCAACACTAGAAAACATTCTAGTCCGAATTGCTGGAATGCAGGGCCCCCCAAAGATGACACTTTTTAATGCTTGAGTAATTGGCTGTACGTTGATGTAACAAACAGGAATGATCAGTTGTCTTCCTACAGGCCAGAGCTACGGGAAACAGGTGGACTGGATGGACTCATACGGAGAAGAACAAAGGCTATGGCAACGGATGGTTGACAACCCAGAAGTCCCTCAGGAGTGCACACTGATGCTGAGGTCCAGCATGTCCAAACACAATACATGATATGTGGAGGAAAGAAGGTGAATGAGACGGATGAGCTGTGATAGAAACATCAGAGGAGATAAAAAGGATAGAACAGTTCTAGATGTTAAGAGTGCTCTATGTCCATGTTCTACTCCATTTCTTGACCTTTAAACCCAAACCTTTGAGCTACCCTGAATGGAGGTTAATGGTCCTTTTCTGATGAAGGAAGGGGTAACAAGTTATGCTTTATACACACAACCAAATGTATTCGGAGTGGCATAAATACTCAGAGAATACGTACTAGGGATGTGCTGAGTACTCAGAAAAGTCCAAACAAATCCCGCACCTTCTCACTGTAACAAAACTGAGCAGGTTTATGTGTGATTAAGTCTGCATCTTGTGTAGGTACTTAAACTAAATCCTAAAACATTCGTAACAAAGCTCTATTAATAATAATGTTCTGTGTTGGAGAAAGCACTGTTTGCTTAAATTCTACTATTACTAATGCCAGAAAGGTTTTCTGAACAACGTATTAGTGATTAGAAGATAAAATTACAAATGTAAAAGTAAATGCTAATTGTCATAGTCATAGTCTGGGTTTTTTGACTCAAAAGGGAAACGGCCAAGGGTGTTAAGAGTGAAATAAAGTAGCCAGCAGACATGTATTATTTATTTGCATGTTTTGGCTATCAGAATTAATTGTATTAATATGCCAATTGTTTTTTTATACACACTTTTAAGCACAATTCCGGGTTTTTAGGATCACGAGTATGGGATTATGAGTATAGTGTATGGGATTATGAGTATAAAGTATGGGATTATGAGTATCATCATTGACAAACAGATGCGATTCTGGAGAGAAGTGTGATGAAATAGGCAAACCACTAGTAATAGTACCTTGCCCTCCAAATCATCTATCCAAGACCAAGCACTGCTACCCCTATGAAGACTAATACAGCTACCACTACAGCTACTACTACCAGCACCACTACTACAACTCCTACTTCTACTACCACAACTACTATCAATACAACGACTAATACAGCTACCACTAACATCAATACAACGACTAATACAGCTACCACTACCACTACTATCAATACAATGACTAATACAGCTACCACTACCACTACTACTACAACTACCAGCCACACTACTACAACTGCTACTACCACTACCACCACTACCACCACTACTACCACTACTGTCAATACTTTGACTAATACAGCTACCACTACAGCTACTACTACCAACACCACTACTACAACTACTACTTCGACTACCAGTACCACAACTACTATCAATACAACGACTAATACAGCTACCACTACCACTACTATCAATACAACGACTAATACAGCTACCACTACTACTACAACTACTACAACTACCAGCCACACTACTACAACTGCTACTACCACTACCACCACTACTACCACTACTGTCAATACAACGACTAATACAGCTACTACTACCAGCACCACTACAACTACTACTACCACTACCACAACTACTACCACTACAGCTACTACTACTACCACCACCACTACTACAACTACCACCACCACTACTACAACTACAACTACTACTACTACCACCACCACTACTACAACTACTACTACTACCACCACCACTACTACAACTACCACTACTACCACCACCACTACTACTACTACTACTACTACTACTACCACCACCACTACTACAACTACTACTATTACCACCACTACTACTACAGCTACTACTACTACTACCGCCGTTACTACTACCACTACTACTACCACTACAGCTACTACTACCACTACAACAACTACTACAGCTACTACTACAACTACTGCCACCACTACACCTACGACAACAACTTCAGCTACTGCTACCACCACAACTACTGCTACTACTACAACTACTATTACAACCATACCAACTACAATTACAACTGATGCTATTACAACTAGAATGACACTATTAAGACACTACTAACTAATACTACCACTACTACCTACTAATATACATTATGACATATGTAAGATATTGAACATGCACATCGTAGGATCTTTTCTGAATCCTGGTTTCCACTATGCACAAACATTGGGGCTTTTGTCCTTAACCCCAGATATAGGATCAGACTGGAGTTGTCCTTAACCCCAGATATAGGCTTGGGCTGGAGTTGTGATAAACCCCAGATATAGGACCAGACTGGAGTTGTTCTTAACCCCAGATATAGGACCAGACTGGAGTTGTCCTTAACCCCAGATATAGGCTTGGGCTGGAGTTGTCCTTAACCCCAGATAAAGGCTTGGGCTGGAGTTGTCCTTAACCCAAGATATAGGACCAGGCAGCTCCTAACCTTAACTAACAGAGGTTATGTTATATACTTATTATTATAATAAGGGAACTAGTCCAAAATTCACTGGATGCATGCTGAGGAGATTATAGCGTGTTTAAGATTTTCATTTGTCACGCAATAATGGTATTATAATAACACTGTTCAACTGAAAACAACTCAGTGTTAAATCATAACTGATTCTGGCAACACTATTTTTACTGTAAACTTGAAAATGCACATACTAAAATAACGCACAAATACACATTTCCTCATCAGATGTCTTTGGACCTCAGTGGGGGGAAAAATATGGTGTGAATCAAACCGGAGGGCCACGAATGCCACAAAATGTATTGTCAGATTAGAACTAGAAGCCCTGAGGAGTTGAGAGGACAACTGGTCCGGAGTGAATCAGTGTCCAGGCTCCTTCTGTCTGTGACTCATTAAATAGAGCACATCTATTAGTCTGTCCCTTTATCTCATGCCGCTGTGACCGGTCAGGCTCTACACTCTTCTTGGATGAATCATACCACCTTCAGTATCCCCCTGTAAGTGGTTCTGGAGTCTCAGCCTGTTTCCCGCATGAGACCCTGTCCCACCTCACAAAGAACAGAATGCTGTTTTGGGCTGCAGGCTTGGTCTCAGTGTATAGTGATTTCCTACTGTGTTACCATTCTTTATGTGGAATGTCAAGTCTGCACTTTCGTCATTGTCTGAGTTCCTGTAGTAATGGTAAATAACCATTAAGTGCCGAATAATGATAGTACTATTAAAACAGCATTTACAGTGTAGATGAATTGTGTGCAATACCCTGCTACTGAAGAAACTAGGCATGTCTAACAGCATGTTATGGTCATTTGTTATAATGGCATTTAAGTTCAAAGCTAGACTGTGTACATTGACATGGAAATGTGACTGAATAAATTTTTTCTATTGGTTAAAATTTGTTATTATTGGAAAACTTTGAAGAAATAAACCCCACATCATACATACATCTGAATTAATATTACAAAAGTTTCTTTTTTGTGCAATATCTTAATTGTGCTTATGAAAGAGGTTCTATGAAATCTCTTGTTGAAGTGGTTTAAATGGGTTAGATGAGTTTTTGGCAATTCTCTGTTGTAAGTAACCAAATCCCTCTCTGAAGTCCTATATGACATGGAGGTATAGACACATTCTGTATTTACATAGAATGTGTTTATCCTGATAACATAAGAATTTTCAGAGAAAGATAAAATACTTGCATTACAAGAAAGGAGACTGGCAAAATCATAGTGCACAGTTCTGGTTCTGTGCCAACAGAAGACCATAGTCCATCTCTCTTTATGAGGAATATTTCATCCTGGTGGAGTGGAACAGACCAATAGCAGTGGCCCAGTGAACCAGTGTCACTGCCTGTGACGTCACATTCATTACCAGTGCCTATTAATAATTAATTCGAACTCTGCAATCAAAATAGAGAAACATAAATACAAAACAGATAAAGGAATGTTGCTTTATCTGTTAAAATCTTAAAAAACGATTTATCATTCAAAATATTATATTAAGAATGTGTCCCAGCATAAACAAAAAAAACAATGTGATTGTGAATGTCTAGGATCTCAACCTGTAGGATGAAGTGATGACAGAAGAGAGGAATAAAATTTGTATTTTATTTTTATTCTCCATTCCAATTGGTCTCAATGCGCCAAAATCCAATTAGGTGTTCCAAGACCCCTCCTTAACAGTGACTATCACCCTGTCTTCCCACATTGCATGGTGGGAAATAAGAGGGTTTTAGGGTTTCTGGTACTCTCTCCTTGTGAGGGAAAAGTTAACCAGCACTGGCCTGATTTGGGAAAGTGGAGGATGAGAGTCAGGGTTTCATGCAAAAGGTTGTCCTAACCGTGCCAGGTCAAAGGTGTCAGGGTGCGGTTGTCCTAAAGGCGTCGGGGCGCGGTTGTCCTAAAGGCGTCGGGGCGCGGTTGTCCTAAAGGCGTCGGGGCGCGGTT
>JACXGK010015430.1:0-10461 GCA_016801125.1 Novumbra hubbsi | reverse complement strand
GACTCAGTGATCATGGTCTGGACTACGTATAGAATCAGTGATCATGGTCTGGACTACGTATAGACTCAGTGATCATGGTCTGGACTACGTATAGACTCAGTGATCATGGTCTGGACTACGTATAGACTCAGTGATCATGGTCTGGACTACGTATAGACTCAGTGATCATGGTCTGGACTACGTATAGACTCAGTGATCATGGTCTGTACTACGTATAGACTCAGTAAGCAAGGCCTCGGTTTAGAAAGAGGCCAACACAGGCAGACACTTCCCAAATAATGAGGAAACCAATATGTGCTTTCTAACCTCCAGGCAAATCTATGACAACATATGAAATCAAAGAGACACACAAATCATAAAAAATATAAGCTAACATTGATAAACTCTTTATCGTTTAAGAGAAATACTGCAATGTACAATCACAAGGATTGTGACCCGTTACCATGAGAAAAGATAAATCATTAGAGCATTGTGAAACTAACCAGTATTCATTATTATATTATTTGCACATTTTCACTCATGTACACAAGTTAATATCAAAAAGACTAAATGCATTTTCTTGCATTAGTCATTTACAATTTTTTGATAGAATTTTATTTTAGCTTTGTCACACTCAGACACTTCCCAGAAAAACACACTCAGACACACATAAACAGCCATACATAACCTTCCCCGTCAATCATGAAAACAGCTTTAATCCCTTTAATTCCATTTTGTCCTTGTTTTCTCACCCCTCCCCCATCTCTCTCTTTCTCATATCACCCCCCTCTCTCTCCTCTCTCTTCCCCCTCTCTCTCCACTCTCTACCTCCTCTCTCTCTCTCTCCCTCCCTCCTATCTCTCTCTCGCTCCTCTCACCCTCCTCTCTCTCTCTCCTATCTCTCTCTCTCCCACCTCCCTCTCCTCCCCCCTCTATCTCTCCTCTCTCTCCCTCCTCTCTCTCTCTCCCTCCTATCTCTCTCCCTCCTATCTCTCTCCCTCCTCTCTCTCTCTCTGGGACCTGAGGCTTTTTAGGAACAGGAGGATTAGCAAAAGATGAGGTGATGTCAGCAGAAGGAGGAAGAAGGGGTGTGAAGGGAGAGAGGGAAGGAGAGTGAATAAGAGGAGTGGGCAGAGGAAAGGTAAGATAAGAGGAGAGTAAGAGGAGATGAGAGTGGTAGTAAGAGAGGTGAGAGGTAGTAAGAGGAGAAGAGTGACAGTAGAGGAGAGAGGTTTTTGGGATGATAAGTTACGTGTGCTGCCATGTTTTGGGATGATAAGTTACATGTGCAGCCAAGTTTTGGGATGATAAGTTACTTGTGCTGCCAGGTTTTGGGATGATAAATTACGTGTGCTGCCATGTTTTGGGATGATAACTTACGTGTGCTGCCATGTTTAGGATGAATTATCCTCAAGACTCACTGCTCCTTTCTACCACTGCTACAGTGGTCTGCACACACACACACATCACTGTTAGACACACACACATACACACACATCACTGCTAGAAACACACACACACATACATCACTGCTAGACACACACACATCACTGCTAGACACACACACAAATCACTACAATGCACACAAACCAATACCACTACACACACACCATTGTTACACACAAACACGCCAAACATATTTGAGTGTGTGGGAATATACATTTGATTGCCCATGTATGAGGAAATCGTTTAGAAGTACCTGTGTGTGTGTGTGTTTGTAGTCCATTTAAGTGGTTACATGTTCATGATAAAGTGAGATTGTATGTTCAGCATGTTACTGCCTTTAAGTTAGTTGTGCAACACCTGGGAATGTGCTCTCATGATAAGTGGTAACCATGAAATATGTAGAGGCTCCTCTCTCCATCCTCTCTATCCTCTCCTCCTATCTATTCCTCTCTTCATCCTCTCCCCTCCTCCTCAACCCCTCTTCTCCCCTCCTATCTACTCCTCTCTGTATGCTTTCCTCCTCTGCCCTCCTTTCTCCATCCTCTCCTTCTCCACTCTCCATCCTCTGCCCTCCTCTATCCATCCTCTCCTCCTCTGCCCGCCTCTCTACATCTTTCCTCCACCCTCTCTTCTCCTATGCCCTCTTCTCTACATCTTTCCTCCACCCTCTCCGCTCCTCCTCTGTCCTCCTCTCTCCATCCTCCTCTCCCCTCCTCTGTCCGCTACCCTCCTCTCCTCTCCAGTAAGATAATTGGTTGTAAAAATAGCATCCAAGAGAGGATCTTTCTGAAGTAAAGGTAGGGAGTTCATCACTCGGTGAAGACTGCGTGGGCAAACAGTGCAACAATTTAAGAATAACGTTTCTTAACGTAACATTGCAGTTTGCGGATCTCATCACCTATGGGACATAATATCATTAAAATATTAACAGAATCCACGTGGCCAAAAGTGCATGGGTTCGAATCCAGCCCACTGCACTTTCAGCCACACCCTCTCCTCTGACTTTCCCACTGTCTCTCCTCGATCTACAAAAGGTTAAAATAATAAAGAAAAAGATTTACAGAACCCAGAGAAATCTCTGTATGCAAGCAAAAAAAACAATATTGGATGGCCGTGTTCATCAGGCCCTCAGGCGGCACTGCATTAGAAACAGACACAATTCTGTAGAGGAAAATAAAGCATAAACCGACAAGAAACACAGCCACATCCTCTGGGCCCGAGCTCAGTTAAAATGGACTGAGGCGAAGTGGAAAACTGTCCTGTGGTCTGACACATCAAAATGTAAAAATATTTTTGGGAATCATGGACCCCGCGTCATTCGGGCTGAAGAGGACAGTTTAAAAGCCAGCATCCGTTATGGTATGGGGGTGCATTAGTGGGTGACTTGAAAATCTGTGTGGCACCATTAACGCTGAACAATACTTACAGGTTTTGGAGAAGCATATTCCGCCAACCAGACAACATTGCTTATTTCTGCAAGACAATGCCGAACCACATTCTGCATGTATTACAAGAGCATGGCTCCATAATATAAGAGTCCCAGCACTAAAATGGCCTGCCAGCAGGTCCGACCTGTCCCATTTGAAAACATTTGGCGTGTTATAAAATGAAAAGTATGACAAAGGAGCAACTGAAATCAAGCAAGAATGGGGAAACATTTAACTTTTAAAACAACAGCAATTGGTCTCCTCAGTTCCCAAATGCTTACAGAGTATTGTTAAAAGAAGTGGTGATCCAACACAGTGGTAAACATGCCCCTGTCCCAATTAATTTGGAATGTTTTGCCTGCTTCAAATTCAAACTGGACATGTATTTTTCCAACAACAATAACATTTTATAGTTTCAACATTTCATATGTTGTCTTGTTACTATTTTCAATAAATGCAGGATTTGTGATTTGCACATCATTGCATCATTCTGTTTTTATTAGCATTTTATGGGTCCAATATTTTTTGAAAACAGAGTTGTATTATGATGTTAAAATGCAAGACAGTAATACTTTCTAGGTATAATTTGGATGCCTTTGGTCACAAAAAGGAACCAAACTGCCTGTCTTAACTTTGCCAGTGATGACCTGGACAAACTTAAATGTTTCTGGAAGTCCAACTTCTTTGCTAAGAATCAAACTTGGTTGGAAAACCCAACATTTTTAATTGTCACAGCTAGTGCTGTCTCTGTCTATTTAGGTGTGGCTCTTCCGGAGGGGAACAGACTCGGAGGGAAGCCAAGCAAATGCCACATCTACTCAGCACAGACATAGCCAACAAAACCTCAAGTCTGATTAGAGTTAGTCTGAGTAGAGTTAGGCTATCCTAGAGATGGTTGAAGTGGCTTTTATGCTTCTCATCCATGTTACAAGGGAGGGCTAGAGGGTTAGGGTGAACAATCCAGCAGAGCATTTAGAAGAGTATTTAGGAGACAAGTAAATGTTCACTATCAGCACATCTTTAATAAGATGAAAGGAAGTTTTGTAAAGCAATCTCCGGTTTGAACTTATAATATATTTGGCGATATTACAAGCAAAGTTTAATTTCACAAAGCTCTCCGCTTCTCTGCTCATCCTGCCTTTTCTTTTCTTGATTTGTTGATAGATTTCTTTGAAAATACTCCGGGGTGTGGCTTCTGAATGGCTTCTGTATGGCTTATGACCTGTTGTCATAGCTCCTCCCTCGTTGTGAGAACAGGTGAGTGGAGGAGAGAGCTGCTCATATTTATCCACATGTAATAGACACAAACAGAAAGTACCCACATGTAACAGACACAAACAGAAAGTACCCACATGTAACAGACACAAACAGAAAGTACCCACATGTAACAGACACAAACAGAAAGTACCCACATGTAACAGACACAAACAGAAAGTACCCACATGTAATAGACACAAACAGAAAGTACCCACATTTAATAGACACAAACAGAAAGTAGCCACATGTAATAGACAGAAACAGAAAGTACCCACATGTAATAGACACAAACAGAAAGTACCCACATGTAATAGACACAAACAGAAAATACCCACATGTAATAGATACAAACAGAAAGTACCCACATGTAATAGACACAAACAGAAAGTACCCACATGCAATAGATACAAACAGAAAGTACCCACATGCAATAGATACAAACAGAAAGTACCCACATGTAATAGACACAAACAGAAAGTTCCCACATGTAATAGACACAAACTGAAAGTTCCCACATGTAATAGACACAAACAGAAAGTGTACTATTTTCGGAAGGTAACAAATTGAAAATGTAGCACAAATAATCCCGCACAAATGTGACCATTTGGTCTGGATCCCAGCAGTGAATTTAACACTCTCCAGGACACAATCAGATTGTTCATATTACATTAATTTATTTTGGATTTTTCTGTAAAATACTTTGGCACATGTAAAGCATTTGAAAAGCATAATACTACAAATATACAAAGCACACATAACAGCCTGCTCTGCTATCGGGGAAAGGACTAATAATAAACTATACTGTTTGTTTATCATAGTAACAGTTCATGCACAAAGCTACTCCTCAAATCAGTGCAGATAGAGAACGACATCATCATTATCATCATCAGCATCATAGAAATACAACCATAGAAATACAATCCTTAGAATTTAAGACATAGTGCTCTGTCAGCCATTGCAGTTGCTCCTAAGGGGTTTACCACTCAAAATGCCAGGATTACAGTGGAGTCCGATCTAGAGATTTTATTTCTATGGATAATAAACATTGATCATGATTTCCAAAACTGACCAAAGAATACACATGAGGTACACAAACATTTGACATGGAAGGATGCACACACAGGGGATCTCAAAAGTTTTCACCACCTTGGGCTTTTCAACATTTTATGATGTTACAAAAGGAAACCCAAATGGATTTAATAAGGAGTGTTTCCCAATGACCAACCCCCCCAAAAAATCAAATGTGTAAAATTAAATTTGGAATGATTTAAAAATATAAAACCAAAAACAATTGACTGCATAAGAAGTCCAGGGAAAAGTAAAATGTATTCGTAAGAAATTGAGAGAAATGAACACACCTGTGAATCTGTTTGACACTAAGCCCTTTGAAGCATGGTGGTGGCAGCACCAGGCTGTGAGGATGCTTCTCAACTGAATACAGGAGTGGTCTATGAAGTTCCAATCAAAGCCTGGACGTCAATTAAGTTGAGTGTATGTGATGAGTTGAATACCGCTGATCTACGAAGGTCAGAATCAAACTTGGAGCAAAAAAGAATGGTCAAAAAATGCTATGTGCATACGTGCAAATCAGACTAATCCAAAGAACAATTTCTGAAATGTATTTGAAATTAAATTACCTAAATTATTGTTTATTATTCACTTTGATGTCATGTACATTTTTGTGTTTTTATTAGTGACAAATATTAAATCCATTTTTATTTCATGTTGTAACAAAGGAAAATGTGGACAAGGACAGGTTGTAATTGGAGACTTTTAAGAATATTTTAAGACCTGGTTTGGTCTACACAGCGCTACGCGGCAGCAACTGTAGCTACTGTCCACAAAGTAGCCTACATCTCACTGTCCACAAAGTATCCTACATCTCACTGTCCACAAAGTATCCTACATCTTACTGTCCACAACGTATCCTACATCTCACTGTCAACAAAGTATCCTACATCTCACTGTCAACAAAGTATCTTACATCTCACTGTCCACAAAGTATCCTACATCTCACTATCCACAAAGTATCCTAAATCTCACTGTCCACAAAGTATCCTACATCTCACTGTCCACAAAGTATCCCACATCTCACTGTCCACAAAGTTTTCTAAATCTCACTGTCCACAAAGTATCCTACATCACTTTATTTACTATCAATTATTATCAAACCTAACATTTGGTTTATAAGGTTTAGACATTAGTTGGATTCATGTTGGATTCCAGAAAATGTATGGGATTTATAGGAAATCTGTGAATCCTCCGAACAGGATTTTTTAAAGAGCCAAGAAACGGTGGGAGAGTCAGTCAGCCTCACTCCACTGACCGGATCTACATGGCTTCATGGAAAGTGCACATCATGTTGTGGTTTGTGGGTTTGATCCCCATTAGGGACCTGTATGAATCAATCAATCAAATGTATTTATAAAGCCCTTTTCACATCAGCAGTTGTCACAAAGTGCTTTTCCAAAACACCAAATAAGTACAAATAAGCATGAGTTGCTGCATTATGATTTAGGTAGTTGCCCTGACGACCTAACTGTGGTTCTATACTGCATCTCCTTGATAACTGAAAACATGAAAGCAAAAATGATCATTAATTTATGGGTAACTACAGCAGCCACAGCTTGGTAACCAACACAACGGTAACCAAGGGTAACCAACCCACCACCACAGTGGCTAACAACAGCAGAGATTATAGAATTGCCATGGTAACAGCTGATCAAGGGGAATGGTCCCTGACGGAGGCGCTTGTCACACTTCTGAATCAGGACAAGGGGAGTGTTCCAACCCTGTCCTAACACACACACTCCCTTATCATACTCTACACTAACAATACAATGTCTCTTTTTCTCTCTCTCTCTCTGGACCGTACCAACTGTCAGGGTGGTGGGGGGGAGCTAGCAGGACCAGAGTACCTTCACACAGGGCTCTCTCTGGACCGTACCAACTGTCAGGGTGGTATAGGGGGAGCTAGCAGGACCAGAGTACCTTAACACAGGGCTCTCTCTGGACCGTACCAACTGTCATGGTGGTGTGGGGAGCTAGTTTGGGAATCTTCTGTTATGTTTTTTTAATATTTGGGCTGAGGGATACTGTTGCCATGGTAACAAGGTTTGCGATGCGGGCATAGACGACACAGCTCGCAAACAGTCAAGCACAGTCTACAACACACAATGCACACACACACACTCTTGACACATAGCTTCTCATCATCTGTTGATGTACTCAAACAACTTCCTATCATATATTAATACAGACACAACCTCCAAAACAAACAACATTCCTATCATGCTATAAAAAATTAGGTTGCTAACTAATTGTGTGTCTCATCACTTATATCATCAATGTAAATAAGAACTAACTATTCTAACTTAGCTGCAACTAACTATTTAATTGCACTTTAAATGCAGTCTCACTTTAAGGATTATAAATTCATGCAAAAGGAGAATTGACAAAGGTTGCACAATTCTGGTAACTTTTCCCAAAAATCTGAAAATTCTCATTTACAAGAAATTAACAAGACATCTGAAATCCTTCAACCAGGACAGTTTTAGGAAAGTTACAGTAATTCTGTAAAACACCAAGGTTGAGGGGAACATCTCCCTCTACCGTGGCTTCGGCATTAAAGGCAGAAAATACAAGGAAATTATAATAAAACACATCAGATAAAATAAAAAAAGTATTGGAACAGTTGTTAAAAAACCCAAAATAGCAAATGAAATCACAATACACAACACACCACTGCAGAGTTAGCATATGTTAGCATATGTTAGCATGTGGGACACACAGTTCCACTTTCAGTGAGTATGTGTGCAGGACTGTGAGTCACTGACTGGTCGTTCTGTTAAATGTCTCATCTAAAAGACACCCATGTTGTCCCTACCTGGGGCCGTGTTGTCCCTACCTGGGGCCGTGTTGTCCCTTCCTGGGGCCGTGTTGTCCCTACCTGGGGCCGTGTTGTCCCTACCTGGGGCCGTGTTGTCCCTACCTGGGGCCGTGTTGTCCCTATCTTGGGCCGTGTTGTCCCTACCTGGGGCCGTGTGGTCCCTACCTGGGGCCGTGTTGTCCCTACCTGGGGCCGTGTTGTCTCTACCTGGGGCCGTGTTGTCCCTACCTGGGGTCGTGTTGTCCCTATCTTGGGCCGTGTTGTCCCTTCCTGGGGCTGTGTTGTCCCTACCTGGGGCCGTGTTAGATTCCACAGCCACACATCTGACAGACGTCAGGCTGTGGAATGTAGATGGTGCTTTCATGATGTAGGCAGAATGATCAGAGATGAGAGGGTTTGCTAGGAACTGAGAATGCACAGTGTGTGTGTGTGGAGTGTTCTGTTTGTAACATCTACAAAAGGGTTGGATCAATCCTGAATTATTTTGTTTCATTACATTTAACCAATGAGTTTGCATTAGTATAGACTGGCTACAAACCTGCAGGAAACTGAGTTAACTGAGAAACGGTGTAGTAAACAATAAACAGTTAAAATAATAATAATATTTTAGATTCTTCAAAGTAGCCACCCTTTGCCTTGATGACAGCTTTCTCTCAACCAGCTCCATGAGCGTTGTTGGGAGTGCATTCAGGCACGTGGGGAACGCCCACACTACTGTGTCACATTATGAGTTGACGTGATGAAATTCACATAAGTTGGAACAGCCTGTGATTTACCTGAATGCTGGTTAGCGGAAAGCTTTGGTACATGACACTGTGTACAAACCGTATTAACCAGCTAATTCCCAATTTGTTTCTTACAGTATGAAATAAACAACTTATTATTAGTTTGTTTACCAGTTTATGATAGCAAGTGATCTCAGGGTTTTGTGGTGTATATCCCATAGCTTATGGATTGATTTATTTAAATATTTTTTTCTGATTAAAAAGAAATTCAAAGGGTATTGAAAAGATGTGTTTGCAAGTATCTTGCCTGGTGGGTTTTATGTTACAAAGGAAAAGCTCTGATCCAACCCCTAACAACTTATTACTACACATGTAATGAAATGTACGTAATTTGTCTGTATTTCCTTCATTTCAAATTTGATTTAGAGACCATCCCTTGTAAACGGCGTGTGCATGTGTGTGTATATATAGATAATGACTGTATATGGTATGTGTGTGGTGTCCTAGAGAGGTCCAGTGGGACTAGCTGCTCTCCACATGTACTACTGCAGTATGCCTTGGAATCTGGCAGTTATGCTTATAGATGGCTTTTTCTGTTTGAGCAAAATGTGTGTGAGACTGAGTGTCTATGAGTGTCCCAGCTCTACACGGCTATCACCTCGGTTACAGGCGGCTGTTTGGGGTGTGTGTTTGTGTGTGTGTGTTTGAGCGTATGTGTGTCTTAGCTCTCTGCAGCATCCACCTCGGTTACAGAGGGGTAATCAGGGTTGACGAATGAGAAGCCCTGGAACTCTTCCTGGTCCAGGTTCATGATGACTTCCTGGTCAGGGGGGGTCAGGACAGGGGGGTGGCGTGTAAAGAAACGGTCAAAGTTCTCCGCCTCGCGCCCGCACTGTTGGGATTGGGGGAGGGGAGAGGCGGGGGCCAAGGAGTGGAGAGGAGGGGAGTTTAGAGGGGGAGAGAGGAGGGAGGGGGGGAGGAGATGGAAGGATGGGGAGGGAGAGGAAGGGTAAAGGGGAGGGAAGCAGGGGAGAGGAATGGGTTACAATTGGAAGAAAAAAAAGGCAAAATGATTCTGAAATGACTCTGTACCTCAACGGGACACATTTGTAAAGTAGTGAAGTACAAAGGACCCAAGAGGTTGCAGGGGCTCATTTGAGATTGGCTGACAAACAAATAAGGAATAGGAAAAAGAAAATGATGGAGGGATGATATCGGTGTTATGTATGGCAGCACCACTGAGGGGACGATACAAACCAACAGTAAAAAGTGTGACTGTGTCTGTGTGTGTGTGTGATTGTGTGAAAGAGACAGAAAGTAGAGATTAAAGTTTATAATTTCAAAGAACAACAGAAGAGCTTTTCAGAGCTTTACCTATCGCTGCAAAAACACAACCCAACACAGAACACACACATATACGCAGGTAAAGACAACACACCACACACACATAACCATTTATGTGGACACACACAACACACACACACCATAAATGTACGGCCACACACATAAAGATGCACATGACACACATCACACAAAACAACCTCTCCAGGGTCTCTGAACACAACGGTCACCTCTCAGATCACAGAACCACAGACAGACCTCTCCAGGGTCTCTGAACACAACGGTCACCTCTCAGATCACAGAACCACAGACAGACCTCTCCAGGGTCTCTGAACACAACGGTCACCTCTCAGATCACAGAACCACAGACAGACCTCTCCAGGGTCTCTGAACACAA
>JACXGK010015429.1:0-10404 GCA_016801125.1 Novumbra hubbsi | reverse complement strand
GCTGTGTGTAGCTGTGTGTAGCTGTGTGTAGCTGTGTGTAGCTGTGTGTAGCTGTGTGTAGCTGTGTGTAGCTGTGTTACACCATCTAGGCCCAGCACACACCAATAAGACCTAGCATCGGTGAACAATACTGCATGTAGCAATAATGTGGGTTTACCCTTTTAATACTTCTACACCCTTAATATTGAATATACTGTTTGGAAAACCATATACAAGTCATTTTACTGAACTAGGGACTTACATTAGACAGAGAAATAGTCATAATCTCTGTTCACGGGACTTGACAATAATGATTTAAATGTAGGATGATTTCAACAAGGAAATGAAGCATGATTTCATACAACCTGTATTATTAGTTTGACATTACCCTCTGTCTGTAGCAGGCGTCAGCATTGGGGTTCAGCCCCAACAAGGCCTGCTCGTCCATGGTAATAATGGAGACGGACTGACAGGCCATTAGAGGGTTAGTTGCTGACAAGCTCCACTGTCGTTTCGCAGTCTTCCGCTGCTGCCCTCCAGCAGGACAAACACATCTACACAACAACAGAGGGAGATTACACCATGATCATGTGATAGCCTGGGACCACGTGAAGTTCCCCTGAATGCCGTTTCGGAGTTACAACTGCACCCCCATTACATACAACGAAATAATTATGATTTGGTACACCGCGAAATTTGAAACCCATGGTAATCTACGCAACACATTCATAAAAAAAAATGATTGTAACCAAATTGTCCCTTGTGCTGAGTAGTACAGTCATTTACACTACATGACCACACGTGGCTGTCTACAACCATATACACATCCATGGCAACTAGCTAGCGATACTGGGGAGATTCATTAAGTGGCAGCTTACCAGACATACACAGAACCAGAGAACAACGGTATCTGACTAGTACCGTAGTGTATGCGTGTGTGTATGAGGGCGGTATTGCTTGTGTAACATCCAACGACCGTTGCTGAGTCAAAACAAATACATGAGTGTTGATAGCTAAAGAAACAGACCTGTGACTGGTCTCTTAACACAAACGAACAACATCCTAAATGCACCACAATCATAACGCATTACCAGAATGATGCAATATGGAGTCAATATTTTGACCCTCGCGATGCTTGTTCCTCAGTACTGATGGCTAACGTTACCTATAGCCAGCAGGTAGCAGTTGGGGAGCGGGGATTGAAAATACGGAGAAATAGGAGACATTTCCTAGAAAACAAAGCTAGGCTAGTTAAACGTCCTGTTCTTAAAAGTAACTAGTCCATAACAAAACAGAGATTGGATCGCTGGCCAGTCGACTGTGTCTCTCTGGCTAGCCACTCATGACAAAAAAAGTTGTGACACACTGACAGTACTACACTCTACACCGCATTGAGAGGTGGCTTGGTCCTATCGTTACTTAGCTCTTATGCTAGCTTAGGTTAACAAAAAAACTAACAACAATTTATTGAAAATTTACACTCATGTAATTATATAAATATTTTTATTTCGGCCGGGTTATTTTCCTCGCGTATCAGCACGCTTTTTCCCCAACGTGCCATCAAAACGCTCCGGTAAACGATAACGAGGCCCGTTAGACAAAGTAAATTAAAGAATAAACTGATTTACCGAATATCTATGGTACTCACCTTATCTCATTGCGTCCATACGTTGGTGTATTCCAAATAGTTAAGAATTCTCCAGAAATCTCTTCTAGTTCGGTTGTTTAGTTCGGCGACCGGTGTAGAGAGATTTCATGCGGCGTGTCGATTGAACGGAAATGGCAACGTCACATTTTCGTTGGGTCACGATCACAGGAAGAAGTTCCTCACAAATTCATGTACTGCTTGCTCCATTAAACGTTGAATTTTCTTAATAAAAAATATGTTTTGAGGTATATTTTCGCTTCTGATAATTCCTGAAAAGGATTTGGCAAACCTGAATATTGTCACAGATTGACTTGAGATATAGACTGGTCTTCTCTAATAAAGTCATGATGTGTTTTTGCAGTTATATTCTTTCTATAATCTTTACAGATTTAATATGAAAAATACAATTTAAATGCATTAGTTGGTTTTACTTACGTATCTTACGAACGGCTCTTTTCGAACGAATCTTTGGTGAACGTTGGGAACCGAATAAAATCGCTTAAGGAAGACGTCCAATTGGCTCCATATGTACTTAGCTTTGTTTATTCATAAAAAAAACAATTAACTGCAGATGAGTTACAAAAAATAGTTAAAATGGTCTATAGGCACTGCAGAAACCAACAGTAGGGAAAGCAATCTCCTGGTCAATTCGAATGTTACTATTAGTGTATCTGGCAATTTAGAAATCGAATGTTTTGGATATGTTAAATGTAGCAGTTTTGAACGTAAATTTCACGATTTTATAGCATTTTGTTTTATTATGTTTTATGCTTCGCACTGAATATTTGCCCTTCCATTGCGCTGTCATTTTTTGGTGTGGAAGGGACATTTTCAACTAGGAGCCGCCTGGGAGCCAAATTAAAGCTAGCTCACTGAATGACCTGAGTTGCCCATCACAAGTGATCACTGCTTATCACTACTGTTGACGGCGGTTGGCTGCTGGCGAATCAGTGGAATGAAGTATTTGAGCCCACCCTTTTTTGTACTTGACGTATTGATTCTCCGCCCTTCTACTTCCTCTTTCCCAGTCCGCATTCAGCGAGAGACACCATGAAGGCGTCTGGCACAGTACGTAAAATTGGTTATTAAACGTTTTTAAGGCACATAAAGCCAGATGTATTGAATGAATTACGTATGTAACGTTACAATCGTTAGATTTCTGTAGCCATATCATGCAAAGTCGATGGTGACAGTTTGTTTTGGCTTTTTTAAAAACTAAACCCTCCGCGGCTGTAACATGGCGTCCAAATGAGAATTTTTTTGACCATGTGGGCCCCATAGAGCAGTACTAACTCCGGTTGGTTTGAATGAATACTGGTGGCGACTCAATGATCTGAATTGATTCAGTCGTATAACCAGTAGACAAAAAAAAAAACCGATTTGTCTTCAGTACCTGATTTCCCAAAGTGATTTGATACATAAGAAGTGTTGATTACTGTCTAGCATGTAGCAGTTAGCCAGGGAGCTAGCCAGCTATCTTAGGCCACGTTGCTAGTTTGCTATACTTGGCTAAGTCTCAGACTAGTATACATGTTATATTGAGCTTGTACAGGAATGTGTCTAGCCAAGACTCAGTCCTCAAAAAAGTTGTACGTTTTTTATGAGAAATTACTAAATTATTAGCACCGTTTAGAACGGTAAAACAATTAGCCAGTGTGTACTGCTAAGGGATTTCTCCTGGCAAATACTACTGTGATTTTGACGTTCCTGCCGTTTAACCTAACAGTAATACATTACTACACGAATTTCCAATGTTAATTGTGTGTGCACCCTAACCCAAAGGCCATATCAGATGAATGGTATGCTCTTGTCAGGTGTGCATAAATCAACATGATGTACCTTGTCGCCTTTCACTGATGCTGATGTGCCGTTGAAAGTGAATCCAAGGTTTAACATTCAATCCAATAATCCTGTTGAACAGCCCAGTATATGTGGTTGGCTTGTATTTTCTTGTAACATTGTGTTCATGTTGTCCCGCATCCTCACAGCTTAGGGAGTACAAAGTCGTGGGGCGCCTCTTGCCCTCCGTGAAGAACCCCACCCCCCCCTTGTACCGCATGAGGATCTTCGCTCCTAACCATGTGGTGGCGAAGTCTCGCTTTTGGTACTTCGTCTCCCAGCTGAGGAAGATGAAGAAGGCCAATGGGGAAACCGTCTACTGTGGCCTGGTACGTATCACCCTGATGGGGATGGGGAAACAGTCTACTGTGGCTTGGTACATAATACCCTGGTGGGGATGGGGAAACAGTCTACTGTGGCCTGGTACATGTTACCCAGATGGGGAAATGGTCTACTGTGGCTTGGTACATAATACCTTGGTGGGGAAATGGTCTACTGGGGCCTGGGATGTATCGCCCTGATGGGGATGGGGAAACTGTCTACTGGGGCCTGGTACATGTTACCCTGGTGGGGATGGGGAAATGGTGTACTGGGGCCTGGTATGTATCACCCTGATGGGGAAACTGTCTACTGTGGCCTGGTACATGTTACCCCCATGGGGTAATGGGGAAACAGTCTACTGTGGCTTGGTATGTATCACCCTGATGGGGATGGGGAAACTGTCTACTGTGGCCTGGTACATGTTACCCTAATGGGGATGGGGAAATCCGTCTACGGTGGCCTGTTACATGTTACCCGGATGGGCCAACGGTCTACTATGGCCTGGTACATGTTACCCTGATAAAGATGAACATGTCAAAACATGTTTTGTGTAGTTATCGTTTTGGGAGCAGATCAGGCCACATGTCACTGGCTCAATCCCTCTGCCAACAGGTCCCCTTGAGCAAGAGACTCAACTAAGTACAGTTGCTCTTGATGACTGTCAAATTTACAGTAACCGACAGAGCAGTCTAAAAAATATGAAACAATGTCCTTAATCATGTTTACTTGTAGGTTTTGAATACAGTGTGTCTTTCACCCCTGATGTCTAGGTTGACGTGAAGACATTGGCGGTCTGGGGTCTTACTCCACCTGTGTAATGTTGCATTTCCCACTCCTCCCAGGTGCACGAGAAGACGCCCCTGAAGGTCAAGAACTTTGGCATCTGGTTGCGTTACGACTCCCGGAGCGGAACCCACAACATGTACAGAGAGTACAGGGACATGACCACATCTGCTGCAGTCACCCAGTGCTGTGAGTACACACACCCCAACTCCACACCGAGCCTGGTCTGGACTTCACACACTGAGAAACCGCTTTAGGCCACCGTGCCACATGGTCATAATGACTACATTTAGTCTAGATCCGGTTTTTCTAAACCGTTTGAATTCAGCGTTCTCCCACAGCTGGCACATGCACCCAAAGGTCATCGTTTTCACATATAATGCTCTTGATGTGTGTGCCCAAATCAAACCTCAGAACCTTGTCGCCTTTCACAGCTACATTTGCTAATGGAAGTGAAACCAAGGCTCCACAGCTGCCTTAGAAACACTGGGAAAACCCCACCGCCTGTAAATACCAGGACCGGGTGATCCATGTGTGCTTTAGTGGGGTTTTCATAGTGTGAGGGGATTACCTGCGGTCTCAGGATGCCCCTTGTCTGCCCCCAGATCGTGACATGGGTGCCCGGCACAGAGCCCGCGCCCACTCCATCCAGATCATGAAGGTCCAGCAGATCGCTGCCAACAAGTGCCGCAGACCTGCCATCAAGCAGTTCCACGTAAGCCAGCGTTCCTCTGTGCCCTGAGGGGTTTGTTCCATGCCAGTTACTGGTCGTGGGTCGGTGCTGGTTGTGCTGGTTCTAGGGAGGCGTTGTGGGTCTCTCGTCTGACTGTTGGTCAACTCCGTAATTAAACAGCAGATTCCTCTTCCAGATTAAACGTTGATGTCTGTAACACCGGAATACTGACTTCATGACATATCTGAACCTGCTGGAATCTAATGTCTTGAAGGGGCCTTGTCACAGGTTTCCCTGCTTTAAGTCTGCTCACTGATTGGAGGGATGTTATGGCATTCTAGTTAAACTCATGCATGTTCTCTTGTTTGTTTGGCGTCCTGTTTACAGTGTTGCTTCACGTTTACCAAGATAAATGTGAAATGCTGTTATAATGGAGGTTAGGATCCGGCCACTTAACTTCTTTGTCTCGCGTGTTTTACTTTATTCAGGATTCCAAGATCAAGTTCCCTCTTCCCCACCGCGTCCTGCGTCGCCAGCACAAGCCCCGCTTCACCACCAAGAGGCCAAACACTTTCTTCTGATGGAAGTGTCCTCTATCACTCTGTGCAGGAAAATAAACGTTCTAATTAAGGAAACATTTATTTGTCTCTTTGTGAACCTTTTCGTAACCTTTTCGTTAACTAGATCCTTAAGTCTGAGTGTCTAAAAAGCAATGGTTGCTATCTACGTTTTAAGTGAATCGTGGAGATTGCGATCTTATGTCCTAATAATGTTACAACGACAATGACTGCCTACTAGACGTCTGTGCTGATTAACCGAATGATACCACGCGTGTCTTTCATGCATGTAGACTTATTTGAGGAAAAGGTCATCATGAACTATCAGCATCAGCTGGTGCCGGCATTAATCGATGTCGGTCCTGGCAGTGGTTTGGTTATGCACAGTAAAACCTCTCTAAGAAATGTCATCTGAGTTTTGTTGGGTGACGGGTCAGCTCTTCCGGAGGTAACACGGGAAACTCCTGAAAAGGAAGCGTTCGAAGGAACATGCTGAGTGGGTTTCATTCAGGTCCGCGGATCCCCGCACCTGTATCTCACGTGGTCTGTAAACCGTCATCACTAACCGACAGAGCAGTCGTGAAAATACGACCAAAGCCGCAAACTACGGAAAAAAAGTGACTTGAGGCCGTCTAATTCTTTTTAGCTAAGGGTATGGTGTCATTCAAATCTTTTATATAAAGAATAAATACCAGTTTTTGGATTTTAAAAAGTGCGCAATCTGGTTGTTTTACTGCAATTTGAGTACTTTAAGCGTGAGTGTTTTAATGTAACGGCTGTTACAACTATAATATATGTTTAAAAAAAAAAATGTTAATGTGTTAATGTTTTGGCTTTACAAGTAATTGTCTTGTGGTCTGTATATAGAAGCCCATCTCCCTCGTGTGGCAGTTTTTGATAATGCGTTCATCTCTAATATTCTGATGGCTAACATTTCTGCAGGCGTAGTTTGTTAGAGATCTTTTTGATTTTAAAGTGTTGTTCATATCTTCTAATATCGAATGAGGCGAAAGCTGAGGTAACCGTTTTGTTATTTAAGTTTAAAGTTGTTTCATGAAATAACATGCACTGTAACACCAGTACTAAAATGCACATTACAACAAAATCATGCAAACATTATACCTCAGTCATGAAGGGATTATACAATTTGAAAGGAATTATACCATATTTAGAAAGGAATTCTAATATAAAAAATAGGTTATACCATAATCAACATATAATTGATTATAATGTCACATTGGTAGTATAAAAACATCACATGGGCATTGTAACAATAACAGCTGCTGTTGTACCAGTTTGTCATGATTATCACCAACCCCTCCTGGCTGAGGCCTCTAGGCATCTCTATGAGACTGCACCGTTACCGGAAGTGTTAGGTCCTGGCTGAGGCCTCTAGGCATCTCTATGAGACTGCATCGGAAGTGTCAGTACCTGGCTGAGGCCTCTAGGCATCTCTATGTGCCTTCACTGTGACTGGAGGTGTCAGGTCCTGGCTGAGGCCTCTATGCATCTCTATGTGCCTGCACTGTGACAGGAGGTGTCAGGTCCTGGCTGAGGCCTCTAGGCATCTCTATGTGCCTTCACTGTGACAGGAGGTGTCAGGTCCTGGCTGAGGCCTCTATGCATCTCTATGTGCCTTCACTGTGACTGGAGGTGTCAGGTCCTGGCTGAGGCCTCTAGGCATCTCTATGTGCCTGCACCGTGACTGGAGGTGTCAGGTCCTGGCGGAGGCCTCTATGCATCTCTATGTGCCTTCACTGTGACAGGAGGTGTCAGGTCCTGGCTGAGGCCTCTATGCATCTCTATGTGCCTTCACTGTGACTGGAGGTGTCAGGTCCTGGCTGAGGCCTCTAGGCATCTCTATGTGCCTGCACCGTGACTGGAGGTGTCAGGTCCTGGCGGAGGCCTCTATGCATCTCTATGTGCCTGCACCGTGACTGGAGGTGTCAGGTCCTGGCTGAGGCCTCCATGAGTTGTGCTGTTGATCTGTAATCAGACCAGCCATCAGAATCAAGAAAAGCCAAAACACTCCGTGATCCTGCCAGATGGCCCCATCTAGGCTGGCGGACCGAGACATGGCTTTGCTTGGTGGTTTAGGCTTCTTTCAACTGCCCTGAAAATCACACTACGGTCTCTTTGTTTAAAAATGATTTGAAGCCAGCCTGAAAGGGCCGGACCTCCCAGCCAAATACTTTTTTCTTGTCTTCTGTCTATTTAAGCCGGATGTGTTTATTTAAATCGCCTTTTCATCTCGATCCTGAGACCTTGTTGAAAACCAATCCACTCACACCACCTCATTTTGGTCTGAACCACTACTTTTCTCACAACGGCTCTGTCGCTACAAGGCAGGATGCTTTACTGATCAGGTTTGTGTGTGTGTTTGGGGGGGAGGGGGTAACGTAGGACCAGTTTGTGGGGTTCATTCTTTGAACCTGTAATCCGGGATCATTCTGCTGGAGGGAGTGGCCCTCCACTCATCTGAATTTCCCAGATGTTTCCCACGCTACAACCCATGCCTTCTCCCTCCACCTCTCTGTTCTCTCCACCCCTCTCTGCTCTCTCCACCTCTCTCTCTGCTCTCTCTGCTCTCTCCACCTCTCTCTCTCTGCTCTCTCCACCCCTCTCTCTGCTCTCTCCACCTCTCTCTGTTCTCTCCACCTCTCTCTCTCTGCTCTCTCCACCTCTCTGCTCTCTCCACCTCTCTCTGTTCTCTCCACCCCTCTCTCTCTGCTCTCTCCACCTCTCTCTCTCTGCTCTCTCCACCTCTCTCTCTCTGCTCTCTCTCTGCTCTCTCCACCTCTCTCTCTGCTCTCTCCACCTCTCTCTCTCTGCTCTCTCCACCTCTCTCTCTGCTCTCTCCACCTCTTTCTCTGCTCTCCACCTCTCTCTTTCTGCTCTCTCCACCTCTCTCTCTGCTCTCTCCACCTCTCTCTGCTATCTCCACCTCTCTCTCTGCTCTCTCCACCTCTCTCTTTCTCATTCTCTCTCAGACTTTCTATGTCTCTCTCACTGACAGTGTCACTGCGGGGAATATTAGTCTGTCCTATCTTGGACTACTAATGGGACTTGTCCATATCATGTCCTGGATCCCAGTAGCTCTGCCAGGAGTCAGGCAGGTCTGGTAAGCAGTCAGTCTAATCAAACATTGACTGAATGTAACACCAGCAGTCATTCTGCAAGTATGATTATTTATACATTTGAGTACAAGGACTGTCAAGCGTCCCAGTCAAGGAGAACAGTGGAGCAGTTTGTTGGACTGACATGTCTGTTTTTGGCGCTTTTGTTTTCTGCATCCTGGCCTGTCAAGCTTAACAACAACATTTCCAACAACATTTAAGTTGTTTCTCTTGCCTCTCATGCGGTCAATCTGGCAAAAGGTTCGGTAGTGAAGTTCTGTTTCCACGTGACTTTGTGTACATTGTGTACAGTGCTTGTCACGTGGCAAGAGCTACATATGTTTATAGCCTCTTTCAGTGGACATTTGCTTTTTTACATTTTAGTCTTTTGTGCAATAGTGAGACAAGAAATGTGCGTTGTGGCCTCTGTGGGAATCGAACACTCAACTCTGGCATTGTAAGCACCATACTCTTACCAAACAAACGATGAGGCGATGTTCCAGGGTTTTGATAAGTCTCCTGATAATTCTGTTTTTTTCACAGTATAATACTTGGTTCTGAGCAGGAGAACAGAGAAGAGAAAATGTGGCCAAAACCAGCTGAATGTGCAACTCTAACATGAGCCTGCTGGTCAAGTACATATTAGGACTTTTTCACTATACTATACTTTACACTATAATCACAGTAGTAAACAAACAGTGTATACATATAGTATAATCACAGTAGTATACATATAGTATAATCACAGCAGTAAACAAACAGTGTATACATATAGTATAATCACAGTGGTATACATATAGTCTAATCACAGTAGTATATATATAGTATAATCACAGTAGTATTCATATAGTATAATCATAGTAGTAAACAAACAGTGTATACATATAGTATAATCACAGTAGTAAACATTCACTAGGATCACAGGAGTTAACATATATTGTTATGACAATAGTAAACTTAAAGAGTAATTACTTTAGTAAACATACAGCATAATCACAGTACTAAAGATATAGTCTAATCACAATAGTAAAGAAACAATGTAATCATAAACATTTAAACATAAAAAATCGCTGTAGTAAATATACAGCCTAATCACAGTGTTAAAGATACAGTCTAATCACAGTAGTAAACATACAGGCATAATCTCAGTGTTAAAGATCCAGTCTATTTACAGTAGTAAACATACTGTAATCCCCGTAGTAAATATACAGTCTAATCAGAGTAGTAAACATGCAGCATAATCTCAGTAGTAAATATGCAGCATAATTACAGTGTTAAAGATGCGGTCAAATCACAGTAGTAAACATACAGCATAATCTCAGTGTTAAAGATCCAGTCTATTTACAGTAGTAAACATACAGCATAATCTCAGTGTTAAAGATCCAGTCTATTTACAGTAGTAAGCATACAGCATAATCTCAGTGTTAAAGATCCAGTCTATTTACAGTAGTAAGCATACAGCATAATCTCAGTGTTAAAGATCCAGTC
>JACXGK010015428.1:0-10406 GCA_016801125.1 Novumbra hubbsi | reverse complement strand
TGTGTGTCACTATCCTCTCCCTGTGTGTGTCACTATCCTCTCCCTGTGTGTGTCACTATCCTCTCCCTGTGTGTGTCACTGTCCTCTCCCTGTGTGTGTCACTGTCCTCTCCCTGTGTGTGTCACTGTCCTCTCCCTGTGTGTGTCACTATCCTCTCCCTGTGTGTCACTATCCTCTTCCTGTGTGTGTCACTATCCTCTCCCTGTGTGTGTATCCATCCCCTCTCTGTCTGTGTCAACATCACCTCTCTCTGTCTGTGTCACCATCCCTTCTCTCTCTGTCTGGGTCACCATCCCTTCTCTCTCTCTCTCTCTGTCTGGGTCACCATCCCTTCTCTCTCTCTGTCTGGGTCACCATCCCTTCTCTCTCTCTGTCTGGGTCACTATCCCCTCTCTCTCTGTCTGTGTCACCATCCCTTCTGTCTCTGTCTGGGTCACCATCCCTTCTCTCTGTCTGGGTCACCATCCCTTCTCTCTCTCTGTCTGGGTCACTATCCCCTCTCTCTCTGTCTGTGTCACCATCCCTTCTGTCTCTGTCTGGGTCACCATCCCTTCTCTCTCTCTGTCTGTGTCACCATCCCTTCTCTCTCTCTGTCTGTCTGGGTCACTATCCCCTCTCTCTCTGTCTGGGTCACCATCCCTTCTCTCTCTCTGTCTGGGTCACTATCCCCTCTCTCTCTGTCTGTGTCACCATCCCTTCTCGCTCGGTCTGTGTCACAATTCCCACTGCCTCTGCTTAATGTCTCAACTTGGTCTGTCTTCGCTCTCACTTTCCCCCTCACAATCCCCTTCACTCCTCGCTCTCCTTCAATCAATTCCATGTATCCTCCCTCTTTTCCTTCGCCTCCATCTCCAAAGGTTAACACTGCCCATTTGAACGTTTGTTCTCCTTTGACAAAATCATATTACTGATATTCCTCAGCACAATGATTGATAAATGAAATGAAAGTGGACCTGAAGCTTTAGGAGCACCCACAGAGAGCTTATGACATCACTTTTATAGGGTTAAAGGGAGGATTTGTATTCAACTTTAAATCTACCACAAGTGTTGGAGTAAATAACATCTTATTCAAAAGCAGTTTACTACAATACGCAGGGACAACAGAACGTTTGAATATGGACGGCCAGGTGGGAACACTGTCTTGGGGTGGCACACCAAAACCAAAAGCCATGACTGACTATTTTATGTCACTAGTTATGAAATGTGCATAGATTAACTTGGGACAGTTAACATTTTGAATTCCACAAAAATGTTATGTATCTGTATATACGTGTTAGGGGATTTATAACCATAATCAATAATGTATATTTTTCATAACAGTTCATGTGAAAGAAAGAAAATGCATTGCGAGGCTGGACAGATCACCGGACAGAGACAAGGTCCAGCCTCGCAATGCATTTTCTTTCTTTCACATGAACTATTATGAAAAATATATTTTTATTTAAAGCTGCACTACGTAAAATTCTGGAAACAATGAGAAACTGCGCCCCAAATTCTGACATTTTCATTTAGGGGTGTACTCACTTTTGTTGCCAGCAGTGTAGACATTAATGGCTGTGTGTTATACAAGCTGTACACTCACTACTTTACATTGTAGCAAAGTGACATATCTTCAGTGTTGTCACATGAAAAGATTATACAAAAATGTGTATAATAAAAAAATACTGTATGTATAGATTTTATGTAAATTTGGTTAAATTAGATTAACCAGTTACATGACTGTAGCCTAGCAAACGTTACCTTATTGATTCTGGGTGCTACAGTTGGGTAATGTAACAAGATATCAAGCTAAACAATATGTATAATAATATACACATTTTGCCTGTCAAGAAAGATAGCGCTAACTCCATGTCCAACTTCCAATTATATATTGGGTAACTAGCCAAACTAGCGTTATCTTAGCAGCACTGGGAGCTCCCTATAGTTAGCTATTCAAAAACAAAGCTAAACAATTTGTATTTAAATGTGAATAAATAATTTTACCTGTCCTGAAGAAATGTGCTAAATCAGAGTCGAACTGCATCACTTTTAATGTAATTAGTTCTTCCACCTTGGAAATGCTGCTGAAACAAAGGTAATTCTTATTTTCACCCTTGCTTAATCTAGCTCTTTTACAAACAGCGCTACTGTCCGAAATATGTTTTGGCTTGGAAGTTTTCCATGTGTGCTGTTGTAGGAGGAATTCATATTTTTTGTCTTCTCTAGCTGCCATTGTAGCCTCTGTCTGCAAAAATTAATCGTAGTTCCTTATCACAGACATTACCTGTCTGTGAGCCAAGCCCCGCCTTTCCAAAGGCAATTGGCAAAAGATTGGCTGGAAAAGGATTAGCTGCATTTTCGCTACCCGAGTCAATTTTTTTAATGAAAAAGTCCTACATAATGCTTTTTTTGACCATGCCTGACAAAATGTCCATGCCATGAATTATTTTCAAAACTGCTTCTCCTTCTTAAGGGTATTCGAAAGGCATGTTGGCAACAAGGGCACTACATTTGTTTTTGACATCCCATCTAGTATTTATTTTTTATAAAATTCTGCTTCTGGCTTAATATGAACATTACCTCTGAGGCTGCATTTTCACAACCTACACTGTTATGTACTGGTACTTATAGGTCCGGTCAGACAATACCAACCTGTTTAATAAAACATGCTTTGTTGACGCCCAAAGGTTACACACCCATTAGCAAGACAAACTAGGTCAGCTTGCAAGAAACATTAGCTAATATAGAAATCAACAAGGCAGTAAAGTTGACAAACCTTGCACTACCTTAACAGTACCATATACCTACAGTAGCTGTGTAAAACATGTAGGCAATTACATCTCACCCTTTAGCTAGCTTGACCAGCTAAGATGTCATTGCTGGCTGATTGTCCAGGCACTGGCACAAATGAATACCAAAACCATGCATCCTTCCTAAAGCCCTGTCATGCATCCTTCCTAACAGACCTGCTATCCAGCTACAAAGGTCAATTGTCAAAAGAAAACGTTTTGGAAATGCACATTTATAATTGATCGATAAACAAGTACTGAGGTGAGTCTGGTTCGTTAACTCATAGAGAGTGCGACATACACCGCCCTTTGTTTCAGAATGCCTGGCTACAACAACATCTACACGAACAAAACATATGCAGACAAGAATGAGACATACATTTTTGTGTATAAAAGGGAATCCTATAAGCATTGTGAAATACAGACAATCCCAATGTGAAAGGCATAATAGTCCCTGGAATAAGCACTGGGACTCTGGCTATTGACAGGCACTTGGCATTTATTAAGAGGATTGATGGATGGAGACACAATATCCAGACTGAAAAAAGCGTGTCATCTCTTTTTTTCTGAAGTAGCAATTACCCATACACGAATGCTTGGTTTAGTTTCAGGTCAGTGCTGATGGCTGCCTGCGGTGAGAAAATCTGAGGATACTGAATACGCTGATATTTCCAAACAGTGGTACATAGCATCTGCTCAGTAACGTGTGCAAAGGGATTCGGACGTATTGTCTTAAACCGAAGCCACAAATCACGGGACCCATCAATCACAATTGCAATCACCCTGCAACGGATGTGAAAACAGCCGTGCAGTAATATATTACAGAGCTTATTTCAGGCTGTGCCTGTCTGTGTGCAGCTCCCCACCCATTCCACATTAAGAGGTGATGGGAGCTTCATGGTGTTCATTACGCTGATATTACAATAGAATGAAATAGAATCAAAGTAATAGCCAGCAGAGAAAAAGAATGTGGGAAAATTGTCAAATGTGATTAGGGCCAATGATATGGACCTGTATTACTGTGGCAGATAGTATGTCAAAGTCTTTTTATTGTCAAATGCACAAAATAACACTGTGTTGTTCTAAGCATTGAAATTCTCATGACCTGGCACATGACATCTACGCAGTAAGCATTAAGTAAAATATAAAGAAAACAATTTAAAAACCTTTTTGCCTGAGGGGGAAAAACACAGTTTGTGAGCCTGGAAGTGCCCAGATGCTCCGGTAACATCTACCAGGCAGCAGTGGTAACAGACCCTGGGTGGCGGTAGTCTTTCATGATGTTCTGTGCTTTCCTAAGACGTCTTGTGTGGTAGATGCCCGGCACGGAGATATGCTTTTGGAGATGCACCACGCCTTTGCATGGGTCTTGTAAATGGGACTACTGAATTCATGGCCTCTAGCCTAGCATTGACCTCTGCAGCCCTGACATAGCTGTACAACTATCATCTCTGACCTAGGTCTACAATTGTGTTTAGTTTGTATCAATCATTTTGAGAGAAACCATCCAAATAACATTTTTAAATGTAGCTGACAACAATTTAACAACCTTGCAGATATAAGAGACAATTAGATACATTGAAAAAACAAAAAAAATGCATTTCGATTTATGCATCAAAACCTGCTGAATATGTTGTTTTAAAATGAGGTTTTATTAGGGGCAATAATTTATAATGTGACCCTACAGTATGGCAAGCAGGCATTTGTGTTTTGAGCCAGAGGATGCTCAACAGATTGTCATTGTTTTGTAATTTTTTGTAAAATGTGTAAAGTTTTAACAAACAATCAACTAACCCTAAGCACTATCTATAGCCTAACCCTAAACTTGATCCTAACCTTAAACCTTACCCTAAACCTTATCCTTGACCTAACCCATGACCAAAGCAAGCCGTTGTTTATTTAACCAATAGTTTGTTGAAAGTTTGTTAACAGTATTACTTCCTATAGAACATCCACATATGGAAATTGGAACTATCAAAATACAGTGTGATCCAGTTTCCAAACGTCAAAGTAAGTGATTCTACTAGCTAGCTATGCTGAACTTAATCAACTGTTATCCTATCCACTGTATGCTTGTGTCCATTTGCCTTGGGCACTGATCAGATGGCTGCTGGTAAACTGCCATATAGTCATGGCAACGTGAGTTGGTAGAGAAGTATGCCTTGGCATGCAGCCATTTTGACGGCCAACACAGTTTGAGAAGGTTTAGATGTTGCACTGGTTTTTTGAAGTCCGTTGCATTGCCAGACAGATCAGAGTTGATGTCTCCGCCCACTCCGACAATGATTGTCTGAAGTAGTGATGACATCGATACAACTTAGTACCGAAGTTAGAGTATCTGCCATTACTGGGTACCGACCCAATACTGTCAAACCTTGTACATTACTTTATTGTATGTCATGCAATTTTTTAACAACTGCCTGAAAACTCAAGATTCAAGTTAACATTTTTGGAGTTGTCTTGCTGTTGTCTCTTCAGTACTTTCATTTGTACCAAAACAGATTACATTGATTTACAATAGCTTATGCTTCCTAACTGGACAGATTGATATCCCTAAAGTATAATTGACTTGGTGTTAAACTGTGATGATACAAGTTCCCTTACATCTTTTGAGCATTGTACAATCCATGTACACTCCTATTTGGAGGAGGGCATTTGTTAAAATTCTACAGCAATGCAGAATAGTAGCTACTGGCTATTCTTTTAAAGAATGAACTAAGAGGGTGGGGTTACATAACCAACCAGGTAGGCTTGCTGTTTAGCTATGAATCTGAATGAATTTGGAGTTTAGAAGTTGCACTTAAAAGTTGCAATTAAAGTGTTTTAATTGTATTTTTAACGAGCATTGCATTTGCTAGCAGGGGTTAGCTAGCTGGAACTAGCTAGCTATCTTAAGCTTCTTTACTTCACCCCTTGAAACATGTCTGCTTTTCAAAGTTTACCTTGGAGCTATTTAAGAAATTCCAGACTGCAGACGTTATTGTAATTGTTGCTGAGTTTAGAAGGCTTAGCCTGCCTCCTCATAATCAACAACTGAATGTTTACAGCACATTGTTAGAACCAACTGTTTTGATTGGCTCATTACATTGATTCACAATGTTTTGTTTTCATGTTACTAAAAGATCACATGTTACTGAAATGTTAAAGCGTTATCGGATCAAGGTCATTTTAAACTACAGACATGAATTGTTTGCCATTTAATTGAGACCATTTAACAAATGTATAACCTTGTCCTCAACTGACAGAAACGGCATAGTGGGTGGTAGCTAGTACTTCTGGTACAATTAGCACATCCAACATCCCAATCCCAATCTAACAGCCAGCCCAGCAACTGACTTAAATAGTTTATGCAACAAAATTGACATAAAACCTTGCGGCAAAACATGAACGCAGTTCAATTTGCATTTTCACCATTCATTCATCCTGCAGAGGATTTTTTCCATCCACTTTCATGCAGGCTTATACAACCTGTGCATTTTATCTGTTTAACCGGTTTTTATCCGGTTAACTGTTTCAATATCTATAGGACAAGGTGACCTTTATCTATACCTTCTCCTATGTTCAGCCACCAATAGTTTTTGTATTGTGAATTGATGCAAATATGTTGAGAAACATCTCCAGTGATATGCAAGAGTATCGAAACTAAGTCTAGACGAAACAACAGACCACATTTGAAGTAGATGTAAATTATGCAAAGAATTGTGGTGTAAAACACAGAAGTCCCGCTGTGCCACTAGGTTTCATGGAGATTATGACTCCTCCTTCATGTCAGTCAACCCAGCTGGCACCGGCCCGTGGGAGTTAATCCACTCCTGTTGTGCACCGACTCCTTTCATGAAACATCGTGACACAATGTAAAGCCTCAGTAAAACAGACTGTAAATGCTATGTGACATACGGGGCCAAATACCTGTAAACAATTGTCCATCGTAGGCAGACGCAAGGCTCAACATCTGCGCCTTAGACACAGATCGGTAGCCTTTACTTTGTGAGTGGGTGACATATTATTATGTATTCTCATTTTAGGCAGGGGTTGACAGCCAGGTTGGGGTTGCTATGTCCTTTACAGCCGGGTGGTGTTCCTCCAACTAATTAGATGTCTCTCAATAGACTGGGACTGAGAAAGCTGTCTTGTGAAAACGGAGCCTTTGTTCGGGCTGCTTTGCGTCGCACTCCAGGATCGCTCGGACAAGCTTGTTCCCCTACTATGCCGTGTCATGCGTAGAAACACGGGGGAATTAATCAGCAGTGCCTCTACTAACAGCACAGACACATGGGCTGGGCACAAGTGCCAAGGGTGACGTGTGACCGACTTGAAGAGAAGTATTAGGATTCTCCTCCCTCAGTCACCACGCACACATGCTGCTTCACGTGATGGCACAGGCGGGAAGCAGGCGATCCACGGTGCCTTCGCATTAGGTAACCCTGCCACTGCCTGACGCACCGAGGTACCAAACACTAATGCCTGCTTGAGTTGACGCGGAGTACAAATAATGTGCCGGAGATATTGGCACATTACCTAAGACGAGCAAAGAAAAAGAAAACAGACGAGAAAATGGAAAACAATATGGATGTACTGTGTATTGTCGAGAAAAAAGGTGGATTTTATGGTAAAACAACTGATCGGAGAACATTTATTTATCACAAAAAGTCTTCGCCGCTATTCGAGGGTGCCGTCCATGAAGCCTTTATGCCCTTAATAGGTTTAGAACCCTGGTGCGACAGCAGAAATAGCTTGCCAATAGAAAATATCTTAGTGGCAGAACAGTGTATGCATCCAACAAAGCTACTCAGAAATGTTTTCAACTATACCTCCAAGACATAAGAGCATGTCAGATGTCATATTGGGGGGCTTACAGGTTAAAGGTCAGGGAAAAATGACCTCCTAGCTGGGCAGAGAGAGAGGATGGACAGAGCGAGAGAGAGCAGAATGAAAGAGGGGGATAGAATAAAAGAGAGGAGGACAGAATGATGGAGAGGGGGACAGAATGATAGAGAGGGGGACAGAATGAAAGAGGGGAGAGAGGGAACAAGGACACCCTACTGTTCTGACAAAGTAGCTCTGCTATGGAGATCCCATCTCCAGATGTGGTCGAAGTGTTAATCAGACTTTCACTAGCCTCTGTGGGCGAAGCTGAGGAGAAGCAATAGGGGATGGATGAGAGGGGAGGGATGAGGGATATGTGGATCCCTCATGTGAGATGAAAGCAGATCAGGAGCCGGCGAGAATCAACCTCTGAACATATGAACTAGAACAATGTTAACGGACTTGCCAAGTCGTAAAGAAAATCCACTAGTTTCACTGTATGGGAACTACATTTGGTAAGTGAAAGCAGCGAGTACACGGTTAGTTTGTTCTAAAAGAGAGTTGGTTTCAAAGAACCAGGCAAGTTCAGTGTAATACACGTGGGAGGGAAAAAGGTTGCAGTGATTCACCTGGACGTTGACAGCCGAGCTTTGGTGCCCTTGTGCTCCCCCCCCCCTCTGTCAACATTTCCCTCACCCGTTTACCTGCCAACGCTTCTGGTTGGTGCTACATTCGCGAGGGTGTTGTTCAGTGGCCTTATTTTGCTGTGGATCTGAAGCCCTCGGGGGAACCGAGGCGATGGAAGGTTGAACCGAGCATCCATAATCATCTCCACCATATCACACTTTCGCCACGTTAATGACTCCCCTGCGTTGAACATTCATCAAAGTGCCAACCAATAAATCAACAAGGTCGGCGTTCCATAATGACTGATTATTTGTGAGGTCTTCTGTGATTGGCTGTAGGCGGGCAGCAGGACGTGAGCCGTGCAGTCGCGAGATAAAGCGTGCGCATCGGAAGGACACGGCGATGACCTCCGCTCAAATCCCGCTCTCCGTCTTTCCATAACGCAAGCCGGGCGGTGCAGCTGCTGAAAAGGCAGGGAAAAAAAGAAAAGAAAAAACTGGAGAAAAAACAATGTCCCACTTATGCGTTTTAGCCGCTGTGCTCTGGGAAGTGGGACAAAACTGTTATTCCCAAGACGATAGTGGTCCACTTCACAGCATATAGGGTGTGTGGGACACGGTGGCGAGAAGGAACACGGACGCTGTCCCTAAAGAATACATTTCCCCAGTGTGACTCGGGGGGAAAGGCTTAGCCAAACAGGCTGTTCCGTGTCCCCACGGTCGCCCACTAGATGTGGCCGCCGCGGTGGATCTGAGTGATACAGACGGACGGATTAATTGGGATTTCAGGGGGCACTAGTAATAGCACTGGAAACGATTAAAGGCAGTCCATTTAAATGCTCCAGAGGGCCATTAGGCTGACGGCAGTTTGAGCGCATGATGAGGCGGTTAGCACGGGAACTCCCGAAAAATCAACACGTTACACGCTTCCAAGGATACGGGACATTTTCAGTGTGTCTCACGCTAATGTATGGGCACGGCGGTGGCGCTGCCTGCTGGCCGTCTGTTCCGTTAATGGACAACGTGCAGCACGCACGCACATCCGCTCCATCAACGCGTATTCGTCGCGGTGCTTTATTGAGCGGAGAGCAGTGTTTTACGGTCTAATTAGCCAGCATCGCTAACCGCGTCATGCTCCACGTTGGCACAGCCGCAGCGCCTGTGTGTCTGCCTGTGTCTCCCTGCTTCACATGGCGAGCCACGCTGCTGCTTTGGAAATCAGGGCATGATTTGCTATCATAACCTCCAGTGAACCAGCAGCTAACGTCCATATAGGGCAAACAATGTGCACGCCGGAGCTGAATCTATAGGGTTTTCTAGGAGAGAGGGACTACAAAGACCTGTCACAGCTCCCCTTCCCTCAGTGTGCACACACGCACCGACACACACACACACACCAACACAGACACACAAACATTTCTTTGGTTGCTGACCTTGCTACTTTTATGGGTACTTGTGGGGACCAAAAAGGTGGCACAATATGTTCACACTAGGTTTTCTAGCAGGTCCACACCAAGGCGTACGGTTTAGATGTAGGCATTATGGGTTAGGGGTGGGGTTAGGGTTAAGGCTGGGGTTAGGGCTAGGGTTAGGGGTATCAGAATGGTTACGGAGCATAGGGTTCGTTTTTGGGCTAGTAGGTAGGGACAATCAAACACATGTGTGTGTGCCTGCATGTCTGCGTGTGCATATGTATGTTTGTATGAGTGGTGTTACACTTGGCGTTAGCATTGGGGTTACTTTTAGATTGAGGCATTACTGGTGATGGTTATGTTTATGTCAGGGATAGAAAAAAAGGATAGACAGCAAATGTACACACAGGACCGGGAACGTTTATTGATTGCAGGTTGGCCGGAGGTATAATGACATTATGGAGCGTAATACGTCTGACTCAGCTCCGTTGCAACCCTCACATGCCCTGCCCAGGGAGTTCTCCTCCCCCCCGCCCAAGGAGATCTCCTCCCCCCCACCCAGGGAGTTCTGCTCCCACCCACTCAGGGAGTTTGCCAGCCACATGCCACGCCATCGATTGCATCCACCGTTGACAGTCCTCACCCACTGTCAGCCTTAATGACACCGTCTCCTCTGTGGTCTCAAAAACCATTCACACCCACCCACCTGTAACCCTCCGTCACCCCCACCCACCTGTAACCCTCCTTCACCCCCACCCACCTGTAACCCTCCTTCACACCCACCCACCCACCTG
>JACXGK010015427.1:0-10479 GCA_016801125.1 Novumbra hubbsi | reverse complement strand
GGGGTCCAAGTAACAGTGGAGGCTCAACACACAGGGGTCCAAGTAACAGTGGAGGCTCATCACACAGGGGTCCAAGTAACAGTGGAGGCTCAACACACAGGGGTCCAAGTAACAGTGGAGGCTCAACACACAGGGGTCCAAGTAACAGTGGAGGCTCAACACACAGGGGTCCAAGTAACAGTGGAGGCTCAACACACAGGGGTCCAAGTAACAGTGGAGGCTCAACACACAGGGGTCCTAAGAAACCCTAAGAAAAGGGTTAGACAAACATAAACACACTGCCCAGCGCCAGTGAACGTCACACACACCAGTGTCGGTGTCCTGGAAGTCCGGCAGGTTGAGGTGATGTCCGCTGAGTCTTCGGCTGGGTGGAGGTGCCTCTGGGGGGACGCTGCTGTTGTCATCCCCCTCACTGCTACGCCACATGACAGTTAATCAATACACAACTACCACACAGGAACAGCAGCTTACACAGTCATGCACCCTGGAATTGCATGCACACTGAGTCACGCATGCAGAAACACCCATGTATACACAGGCCCATACATGAAACACAAACACAATACACACATGAAACACACAGAGAAAGAAACAGGTAAGCTCGACAGACCATAGATTTAAGAAGTCAGAACACTTTAATATAGTCTCTATGACACAACATGCAGTACAAACCAGGGTGTGAGATCATAGAGTAAAGAAATCTGAATACTTCCAAAGGGGTCTCTCAGAAACAGACACAGTACACAACAGGGAGATAGACCATAGAGTTAGGATTCAGAATACTTCAATGGGGTCTCTTAAAACAGACACAGTACACAACAGGGAGACAGACCATAAAGTTAGGATTCAGAATACTTCAATAGGGTATTTTAGAAACAGACACAGTACACAACAGGGAGACAGACCATAGAGTTAGGATTCAGAATACTTCAATGGGGTCTTTTAGAAACAGACAGTACACAACAGGGAGACAGACCATAGAGTTAGGATTCAGAATTATTCAATAGGGTCTCTCAGAAACAGACACAGTACACAACAGGGAGACAGACTATAGAGTTCGGATTCAGAATACTTCAATAGGGTCTTTTAGAAACAGACACAGTACACAACAGGGAGACAGACCATATAGTTAAGATTCGAAATACTTCAATAAAGTCTCTAAGAAACAAACACATGTATGTTGTGGTTGTATGAAGTTTGTTACTTTTCATCAAAAACACTGAAGCAAGAAATGACACAGGCCTACTGCTTCAGTTGCCTACTGGTATTTGTCATATCTTTGAGTTAAATAAAAATATGTGGAATGGACTGGCTGCCTCCAGAGGCCATACAAGCTGTTTGTGGAAGGTTTGGTCAAAAGGTCTAATTTCGTATGTGTAGAGATACTGCATGATGTAGATACGTGGGCTGTAATATCAGCTCAATCAAATGCGAGTAGTGTGTGAGAAATGTAAAGAAAGGGAGCAAATCAAAAACAGCTAGAATACATATTTCTTTAAATATCCATATCAATACACACAATCCCATAAAGAAAAAGAAAAAACAAGTTTTGATACATTTTTGCAAATGTCTATACAAATAAATTATATATATATATAATTACATTTGCATTTTAATACCATATACCAGCCATGTGTTTTAGACATGTCCTACTGATTATAATATGAGTGAAGAGGAAACATTTAAATAGATAAATTATGAAAATAATGTACGACTGAGATGAGGAAAATGGGAAATATTGCATGTGAAAATGGCAAAAAAAATTAAAGGGTCAGTAAATGATGAGATTTGTATTCATATGTAGCTATCATTATTTCTGAATGTCAAAGTAATCCATGAAATATTTGTATAAAAACTGTAATACAATAAAAAAAATGTTGCAGATAATGCAACATTTACATTTATTTTATAAGCATAATATAAAAGAAAATAAAATGTATGTTTTAGAAACATACAAAACCCATGAGGTAAAATGCAAAATCTATTTATTATTTAGCTATTTAAATTCTAACATTGATTGATCCTGAGTGTTTTCTCTTCCAATGTTAAAAAAATGAATGTAGATGAAGAGAAAATTAACTGAAAGTAATTGGATTGTGTTACTGAGTTTGTATAATCCAAAGGTTTTGTTACTGGTTCCAATTTTGAGCAGGTAATTAATAATAACAGATTACATTTAGAAAGTAAGCTTCTCAAACCCGGGAAGATTTGATGATGGCAAAGTTTGAGTACTCTATATGTGTGCTCATTAATAGTGCCAAACTAACATACCTGTATTGATTAATAAGTAACCGACTAATAAACAAAGGTCAGCCCTTTTAAAATAATGTATAACTTCAGGTGCAATAAATGTTCATAACACGCATTTAACAAAACATATAGGTCTGCTAGTATAAAATAAAGTATCAGTACTTTCCGGAATTTTACATAACTAACTTCTAACTGTTGATAGTAGCCTTTCAGCAGTTGTAGGCCTACATGCTGGTACAACATGAGGCTACATACGATTGAGCTTGGATACACACTGTGCCCATTAAGGCTATTAAGACAGTAAGCATTTTGCAACTACTTATATCTACCCGTATATCGTTTTGTGTTGCCTGATTCTGTCATGTTCCTGCTAACAATAACAATTTCTTTACTGTGTTCACCAGGATCTAGTGATTCAAGCGATATAATCCAGAGAGAAAGGACTTGGTGTCCCTAGAGGAGAAAAGGAATTGATGACGAAAGGAAGGTACAACAATAATCGCTTGTTGTTTTCTATTTAAACTAAACGTGTGTAGGCAGCGTAGACAAGGGTATTGGAGATAAATATTGCCGCTCATTTAATGTGTTACTGTTTCCAAAATAAAGCTGTGGTCTGCACCGCTAAAAGTTTGGTTGTACACAAGGCAGAATTTGTCGCACTTCGGAGTCCGGCACGCTGTACACAAACCCGACTCCCACGCCCGGACTCAAACACACACCTGGTGCGTGTGAAGTCGTAGCGGCTCTGCCATATCTGCAGCATGTCCTCGCAGGTCTGGAGTGCAGTGGCCGGCCCGTACAGAACCTCCTCCAGCTTAACCTTGGTGAACAGCAGGCTGTGTGACACGGAGGGCAGACAGACGGCAAACACATCAACACAGCATCAATCGGTAGACTTACTACATCCACACATCCAGCCGGGCGCACGACACATCGCGAGCCCACAACCACAACACAACATTGGCGCTATGTTGACACCACAATGTCTGCTAGGTCAGTACTATGTTGACATGTCAACTAGGACCGTCATGTACGATAGGCAGGTGTATCCCATTTTGATCATTAATCTCATTAAGTATACGTATATCAAGGTGAATTAATAACAGTACAGGGTGGGTTTACCACTGTCTGTTGACGAATCCCATCATATAGGAAAGGGAGGTTTATCAGTCTTTTCATTATTCCCATCATATAAGATGGTAAGATTTATCAACGTTTTTATAGCAATCCCATCATAAAGGATTGGTATGTATATTATAGTTGGTTCATTAATCTCATCATATACGATAGGTACATTTACCACTTCGTTAATTCTTCTATCATATAGGATAGGAAAATGTACTACGTTGTTCATTCATCCCATCATATAGAATAGGCAGATTTACCACTGTTTAGTTATGAATCCCATTACATTCAGGACACGTTAATCAAGTCTGGACGATTAATCATATAAAATAGCTAGGATAGGTTTGTTCACAGAGCGTCATTCCCCTGTTCTCCAACAGATGGACCAGAAGGATTACAGTATGGTACCGTGGGATGATGGGCTACTCATCTGTGTGATGGAGAAAGTGGTTTTGAAGAGAAAAGAAAGAGAGAAAGGGAGAGATTTCAAGCCTCAAAGACTGTACCTGTCTACCGGTATGTCTTCCTGTCTAATGCCTGTATGTCTTCCTGTCTAATGGCTGTATGTCTTCCTGTCTAATTCCTGTATGTCTTCCTGTCTAATGCCTGTATCTCTTCCTGTCTAATGCCTGTATGTCTTCCTGTGTAATGCCTGTATGTCTTACTGTCTAATGCTTGTATGTCTTCCTGTCTAATTCCTGTATGTCTTCCTGTGTAATGGCTGTATGTCTTCCTGTCTAATGCCTGTATGTCTTCCTGTCTAATGCCTGTATGTCTTCCTGTCTAATGCCTGTATGTCTTCCTGTCTAATGCCTGTATGTCTTCCTGTCTAATGCCTGTATGTCTTCCTGTCTAATGCCTGCTTCTTTTCCTGTCTAATGCCTGTATGTCTTCCTGTCTAATTCCTGTATGTCTTCCTGTCTAATGCCTGTATGTCTTCCTGTCTAATGCCTGTATGTCTTCCTGTCTATTGCCTGTATGTCTTCCTGTCTAATGCCTGTATGTCTTCCTGTCTAATGCCTGTATGTCTTCCTGTCTAATGCCTGCTTCTCTTCCTGTCTCCCCACTCCACCAACTGAAGCCTCTTCCAATTACTCCTCCCTCTCCTCATGTCTGACTGCCAGAAAGCACTGACAATCAATAGCAGCAAGATGGCCGACGCCTGGGGAAAAACTCCTGGTGAAATGTGCTTGTTACCGACTTACGGGTGGGTGGAGGGGCTGCCCGCTGGATAACATGGATGACATGGGGATGACAACTGCTGCTGAGGGAATGGCGTTAAGGACACGGCTGTCAGCGGTGCCAGTGGGGCTTGCATTAGCACCCTTACCGAGCAGCGTTTAGTAGGGGACTGATGTGTCCTGCCTTCGTGGGATTCCTCCTGGGTGTGTGTGTGTGAGCACTGTATCGCACACATACACACACACACACCTTTTGTAACATTCCACAAGATGAATGCAGGATCAAAGACTGGAATTAATCATTCCTCTCTTCCCCACCTCCTCCTTGCCCCCTTTCCACTTCTACATTCTCCTTAGCTCCATCACTACACTGGAATCCCAATGAACGCCTTGTTTGTTACCTTGCTGAAATTACATTTCTCAAAGCTCCACAACTGTGCAGCCACAGAAAGTAATGCACCTGAGGTAAGATCTAGGGTTTGGTGCGAAAACCTTTTTCTGTAATTCATCAATTATCCTGTGATTACTCATTACCATTAATTGAGAGCAATAGAAATAGTTCCTAAATAGTTTCTAGTTTCATGAAATTTGTTCACAGTTTAAAGATGAAACTAGGAATGTTCTTAAGGTGGACAATGGGACTAATTAAGGGGCTCCTGGAGTTGCAAGGCTCATTGAGAGATTATATTACGTAACAAATCAGGGTGTGGTCCAAAGCCCAAAGTCATCCGGAGGCAGCCAGCATGTCCCGCCCCTACACAGCTGGGACCTCGTCTGGGGAGACTTAGTTTGTCTAGTGCAGTGGTTCTCAACCCATTCCTCAGGGAACCCCAGACATTCCACATCTTAGCTGCAGCCCGGAACAAGCACAGCAGATACACTAATCAAGGGCTTGAGGATTTTGTGTGCTAGCTAAAGGGTAGTTCAAATACCCGGACTGGCTGGGGTTCCGTGAGGAACGGGTTGAGAACCACTGCTCTAGTGGATTACATAAAGGCAAATTTAAACAGTATCGTTCGGTCAAATTAAATTAGGTTATACTTCCGAAAACACCAACATTTACACAGGTTTTACAAATAGAAATACCTTTTTTAATAATAATCTCAAGCAAATTCATACTTTATTAACTTTCCACTAAATCTTGCCGGCCTAAGAAGGGAGCCTACTCTCATAACAATTAAGCTCTTGTTGAATAGGTTTAAACACAACTTGTGTCCTTGTAAAAAGAAGAAACTAAATTCATGTCTATTCAAAAACACAAACAGAAAAGTGTTTCCTTTTCCAGTGATGCCTCCTGCCTATGGCATGGCACCGTTCAGTGCCACCCAGCTTCATCTCAGGAGGGTGGGTTTCAACAACTGCAGGCTCATTTTGGCTCCTTTAGGTTGGTGGCAGCTCAGTTGCCACTAGTTCTGGGGTTTCAAAGCACATTCACTAAAACAGTGTAGGCCACTTACGATTGTAATGGAAACCTTATGTAGCAGGCAAGAACTAGACCACCCACATACTGGCCTAAAAGACTTCAACCAGTCCTGTAAGCGTGGAGAAGTATCACTTTGTTACGTCAACAAGTCACGTCAAAAAATCTCCAGCCACATACCCATAAAAATAGAATGAAAAGAATTTCCACTTGTTTAAGACCCCACAGAGGGTGGTGATAAGAAGAGAATGAAGCCTTTTCATCACAGTAATTAGTGTATTTCAAAGTATTTTACGGCAAACTGCCGTCCATGAGTTGAAAATCAAAGAACGTAGGAGAGACACCACAAGGATTCAGAGTGCTCAAACCGGTTGGTAGTCTGGTTTTGAGACGCTTTGAACGTCCAAACACGTGATCGCGTGTGAACATTAACACACTGTCTTTGTGCAGGTACGTACACAAACCCCTTCCCAGCGCCATTCAAACAAGATCCCCATTCAGCATCCACAATACACACATTATTCCCTCATCCATATCAACAACAACTGATGTTGACTGCTCCAACCACCGTATGACCTCATGGTTGCCAGGGCAATGGACATTCCCGGCCCTGGGAGGACTCGGATTGGCTAAGTCTGGCAAATAACTATTAACTGGGTAATAGCAGTCAGTATCTCTACGGAATAGGGGTCTGTGTGTGTTCTAGGTAGTGTGTGTGTGCGTGCATGTGTATTATTGCGAACAGGTTACAATAAAACTTAAGTATGTGATAAATATTCAACTACAACAGGGCAAATGCAACCGTGTAGGATTCTCTCGACCCTTATCTTTGTGTCTATGTTCCACTAATGGACCCCTGTCTATTTTCGCCCTGTCCGCTTCTGCCTGGGGCCACAGGGACCAACACTGACCCCAAATGGTGGTGCTGTGAAGGACACATCTGGCCGTGGCTGCAACACGAGGATGAGGTGTCACGGCAACGCCACAGGAATGGGGCACGCCCATCAGCCACTCGTGTCCCTGTAGCCGGGGGCAGGGGCGACGTTGAGGCGCGGGGGGCCTCGTGGAGTGTGTCAGTGAGTGTCTGTGATGCGCGTCTGTAGTGAAGTGTAGAACGGCCCAGGGCGGCTGTAGCCTGGCAGGGGCCGGCTGAACAACACATAACACACGCACACGCGTGGGTCGGTCACACGGGAAGGCACGGACAGGGACGGGTCCTACCTGAAGTTGTCCGGGTGCTGGCTGAGGGCGAGCGCGAGGGTCTCCAGGGCGTGCCGGGGGTGCTTCTGGGCGCTGAGCAGCAGGGTCAGCAGGTGGAGGGAGTGCAGGTCGTCCCCGCGCAGAGACAGAGACACCTGTAAGGGTTCCATGGCAGCCGACACCTGCAGACGCACACAGCGAATGAGGAGAGACCCGGGGGCGGGAGACTCGACATGGAGAACCAATCGCGGTGCGTGGGAGTGTGGGTCTGCGTGTGTGTCTGTGTGTGTGTGTGTGTGTGCGGCTGTGCGGGCTGACCTGGCGAACAAGGGCCAGCTGGAGGGCCAGGTAGAGAGCGATCTTAGCGTCGTAGGGGTCCAGCGCGTGGGCTCTGCAGTGGAGAGGGACAGGTTGGGCAGAATTGCTAACAACACGCAAACACACGAGACAGAGCGATGCGGACAGAGCCAGGTTAATGCGTACTTATGTAGGGCTTGCAACGCTCGTCTGTTAAACGCATCCCGCTCAGCTTTCAGGGTGGCTACAAAGAGAGAATTAAGAACAGAGGAACACATCCATTAGTGGCTAAGGAGACATTGTGAGCGATCTGGTGGTAGATTATGCTATGAATCGGAGACCCAACATTTCCCTTAGCTCCCCATAAATGTGTTACCCGGTTGGAAGAGAACACAACAGTTAACTACCGCACAATTGACCTTTAAATTGATACGACATGGGTGAATAGGGAAAGGAAACATATGTGCGGTGTGTTCCGTGTTCTCCTCTTGAAGTTCCTCCTCTTACCGTCCGAGGCCTGCAGACTGCAGCACAGCCCCACGGTGAGGTACGCGCGAGGTAAAAACTCAGCCGCTCCCTCTCCCATGGCCACCACACTCTGGGACAGGGACTCCGCTTCCTCCAGCTGACACAGAGGGACAGAGAGGGACAAAGAGGGACAGAGAGGGACACAGAGGGACAGAGAGGGACAGAGAGGGACAAAGAGGGACAGAGGGAGACGAAGAGGGACAAAGAGGGACAGAGAGGGACGAAGAGGGACAAAGAGGGACACAGAGGGACAGAGAGGGACAAAGAGGGACGAAGAGGGACAGAGAGGGACACAGAGGGACAGAGAAGGACACAGAGGGACAAAGAGGGACGAAGAGGGACAGAGAGGGACGAAGAGGGACAAAGAAGGACGAAAAGTGACAGAGAGGGACAAAGAGGGACAGAGAGGGACAAAGAGGGACAGAGAGGGATGAAGAGGGACAGAGAGGGACAGAGAGGGACAGAGAGGGACAAAGAGGGACGAAGAGGGACAGAAAGGGATGAAGAGGGACAGAGAGGGACAAAGAGGGACAGAAAGGGATGAAGAGGGACAGAGAGGGACAAAGAGGGACAGAAAGGGATGAAGAGGGACAGAGAGGGACAAAGTGGGACGACAGACGGCATTCAGAGACTGTGGTGTTTTGGTCATATTAAATTCAAGGAGAGCACTTCTTACTGAGTGGGAAGTTGGGAGAGAACTCAGTGGGTTCAAGTGGAGAACTGCTCACAGCTGTGGGTGTGTGGGGGTTGACAGACCGAGGTAAAGGTGTGTCGGTGTGAGGAATGAGGAGTGTTTGGGAAACGCCTTCTTCAGGGGTCTTCAGGCAGGGCTGCAGTGTATTTACACCCAGCCCCTCCGCCCAACGACATTCCCTAGTTCGTATGCTGCAAAAGAAGTTTCCCGGGGAACTAGGTTCAGTCTGTCCTATCTCATTCCCATTGTTAACGTTGCGTTTGTTTATGTTACAGGGGACTAGGGTCATTCTGTCCTATCTCATTCCCAGTGTTAACGTTGCGTTCGTTTATATTACAGGGGACTAGGGTCATTCTGTCCTATCTCATTCCCAGTGTTAACGTTGCGTTCATTTATATGACAGGGGACTAGGTTCATTCTGTCCTATCTCATTCCTAGTGTTAACGTTGCGTTCATTTATATGACAGGGGACTAGGTTCATTCTGTCCTATCTCATTCCCAGTGTTAACGTTGCGTTCGTTTATATTACAGGTGACTAGGTCAATTCTGTCCCATCTAGTTTCCTCCTGTCACTGCCCACCCCCAACCTGGTACTGGGAAGGTAACACTGTGAAGGTACTGGGAAGGTAACACTGTGAAGGTACTGGGAAGGTAACACTGTGAAGGTACTGGGAAGGTAACACTGTGAAGAAACTGGGAAGGTAACACTGTGAAGGTAACACTGTGAAGGTACTGGGAAGGTAACACTGAGACACTGTGCACCCCCCCCCCCTCCCTCCGGGACGTACTGCTTGCACGTGGGTCAACGGTCATTTAAGTCGTACCAACTCGGGGTCAGAGGTACTCGAATCACGTCAGTCCGGGGGTTGTCGGGCTCCCGGCCCAATGGGCCGGTTCTGTGGTCAGTAAATGGGTCAAGACTGATGTGGTCATGTGTCACTTGCACGTTCTACGGCGCCCTATTCTTATTAAAGCTGTGAGCGCCTTATTCACTGCGGCCGGATCTCCAGCCTCTTATCTCCAACACAGCCGGACCTCCAGACCCTTATCTCCAACACGGCCGGACCTCCAGCCCCTTATCTCTAACACGGCCGGACCGCCAGCCCCTTATCTCCAGCATGGCCGGATCTCCAGCCCCTTATCTCCATGCCGGCTGGATCTCCAGACCCTTATCTCCAGCATGGTTAGATCTCCAGCCCCTTCGTTGCTTCTACTCTGATGTCAACAAGATGTGCTGTGTCATCACAAGCCTCTTAATCCTACGCTCCCCCTCCTGGATCAACCTCAGGACAGACGGGCACGGGTGGAGGTGGATGATGGGCGATGGGGTGGTATGTTCAGAGCCATCTATTTACAGTGTTTAGGTGGGTTTTAGAACAGCCAGCATGTTTGCGTTTTTATTCTCCGAATGCTGCAGATGACAATTTCCTTTTGAAATGACTTGTGGACAAGCAAAGCAACACAGACAAAATGGACAAAGTGTCTTCCAGAATGATTAGGGACAACGTCTGTTCTGCGTTGGGGTGTCATAAAATTGGTGTAAATCTTCATCATAGGCTTTGCACAATTTCAGAAATAAACATCACAACCTGGAAAGGTGCACAATCACGTAGCAACAATGATGTAGGAAAAAGTAATGCTCTCAGAACCTTTAAACAGAACCGAGTTGGCCTGACTCTAGCTATATATGTTTCTAGGACTCTAGGGTGGTGCATGTGGTATGTGATGTGGTTGGTACGTGTGGTATATGGTGTGGTTGGTACGTGTGGTATATGGTGTGGTTG
>JACXGK010015426.1:0-10426 GCA_016801125.1 Novumbra hubbsi | reverse complement strand
CCCCCACCAGGAGCACTGCAAAGCACTTGGCCAGAGGCACGACTGAACCGGGCGTGTTTGAAGATCAAAGGGGATGTGACATTTTGTTTATATTTGCGATTTGAGGGAAATTAAGGATTCCCCTTGTAACGTCGCATAACACCGACAGAGGAACATGCGAATAATCTTCAGCCCCCAACAAATGCAACTGTCCATCCAAGAATTTGTTTTAACAATAATGAATGTGTGTCAGTACACTTTGTGTGACTCAGGTTATTGACAGCACAAAGGGTGTTCAATGTCTCGCAGCGACATGAATACACTGTCTATAATCTGAAAACCAATCGCAGGCAAACAGAGCTTAAAGATAGGGAATCGGCAAAGACCTCCCTCAAATGACCCAAGAACAATTATTGTTTAAGTAGCAAAACTGTATCCATATTGTGTTTTGCAACCCAATTGGTGTAAAGAACAGGACCCAGTATTTATTTTCTTGCAGACCAACACAGACCACAGACAACAAGACCACCCTACCTTCTCATTGGCATCATAAACAACAGAGTATCGAGCTCGACCAGCCACAACACAGAATCTAGACTGGAACGAGACATGCTGCAGAGGAAATAACAGAAGCATGAATATTATTAGTAGCAGATTAAAATGTTAGAAATACTTAAAATGTTAAATGTCCTATAAATGCAAAAATAACAATTTTGGGGTAAAAGGTGGTGACAGCTTTTCTATTTCACTACGCAGGTAACAGCGCCCAGAATGCATAAGCTAGAAAGGCTAAATATCCATACTGACGACTTCGGGCTTGTGTAATTAGGCGTGACAACTGTAAAGCAAACCCCAAGTGGTTCTGACACTTTGACATTGACCGAGGAGGAATGGACTAAACCGTACAGCCTGCAGTTGGAACATAACTAACATTCATACTGTAAAATACATTATTTAAATGTCAGACAACGGGATCGTAACCGTAACAAACGGCCCAAATGAGACTCGGCTTGAGAATGCATTTGTGACAATCAAACAAACGGACTTGCTAGCTTGGCAGGCTAGCGAACGCAAAGGGTTTTATTGTGTGGTGAGGGAAATGTGCCGTAAAAAGCACCCTTTCCGAGAATCACTCAACACGTTATTCAACGGACAAACTACATCCATAAAACCTAGATGATAGTTTGATATAAAGCCAGCTCACCTTGGCCGAAAACAAAACTCTTTGCAGAGTTGGAGATATCATGTAGGCCGCCATGTCTGTCAGGGTTAGGGGAGGCGCTACAGTGACGCCATTCCATAAGGGAGTGTGTTCCGTCATCCAATCCAAGACAACGCTGGTTCGTAAAGCCTTTACGTTTTTTTTGCCAAAATAAAGTAAACTGTTGCATTTTACTGCTGCAACTAAAATAATTGAACGTGCAGTAAATTGTTTTTTATACAGAACAGTTTACTTTCCTATTCAGATGATAACGTTATTGTATTTAAGCATAGTAGGCCATTAGTGAATGTTTTTCTTTTCTTTACAGAAAGCGTTAAACAAACTGCATGTAGTCCAGATGGGATATTAGTTCCATACATTCAGTAGAAAAAAAGCACAAGATCATTGTCTTAAATAACCGAATAATACATTTTATTGTCACTTCATGATGTATACTTCGCATCAAAATGTAGGCTACCTTCAACCTGTCTAATTAATGACCAACAAAAATAAAATACGTGTGGTAATCCATCCAAGTTTGTTTACCATTTAACGATTACGTTGGAACTGTAAAAACTATATTGGAGCTATACATTATGATATAATTACATTTTCAAACGAACACAATTAAGTCAAAATGATCATCAAGTATGCATATGCGTCTTAAACAAGAGTCGATCCCAGAACTATTGGTAAAAGAGTACTTGAAGATGACATTTGTAGTAATGCAAAACATTCAGAGCTGGTGCTATAAATAGGAAATGTACAGGAATCTTACAACTAGATTAATTTTATTAACAATTTTGAAAACATATTAATGTTACACGAAAATTACAGCAGTGTTTCTCTTTTATATAATCATTGTCGTAAGTAATCTTCTCAAGAAGTTGTGTATGGAAGACAACGAATGTTCATTTCCATTCACACCCCCCCCCCCCAGAATTCTGTCAGTCCCAGTAAAACCCTCTGCCCCGCCCCCAAGTTCCGTTATCTTAAACAAAAAGGTGTTTCCAACTTACACTTTTTTACATTATAAAACACCTGGTCAATCAAACTTACAAAGTACAAATTATGAATCACAAGAATAAACAACCGTAAAAAACTAGGACTGATATGAAAACCAAAATACTGATAATTTAACAACCATCAAAATATAATTTTGACACCACAGATATTTAAAAATGTCCCTTTCGACTTCCAATGTTTTAGTGCAGCATTTGATTACATCAATAGCGCGTAAAGCGTCCATTTAATCCAGTCGGTATCCGATCTTTTCCTTCATTTGTTAGCCTTGCTCTCCCGTTACTCTCTGTTTCTGGTCCTCTTCAGACGTACCACTCGCTGAAGTTGGACGACAGACTGCTGTGACCACTACTGAGGACTGCAGAGTCGGGGGACATGTTGCTCTGGGTCTCCGAGACAGGGGATACCAAACCGGGCGGCGTGGAAGACTCGTACCCGCTGCTGGCTCCTGGCGAAGAGTCGGCCACCGACAGAGAATCGTGTACCTGAATTTAAAGACGTACATAAGTCAGCAAATGTCGTTCAAATGTTAAACTTTATGAAAAAAGACCGACAACAATAAACAAATAAACTCGCCTTCATATGTTTCCTGAGAGAGCTGGGGTGCGTGTACGACTTGTCACACATCTTGCACAGATACGGCTTGTCAGACGTGTGAACGTGCATGTGTTTCTTGCGATCACTGCTGTTTGCAAAGCGTCGGTCGCAGCCGAAGAAGTCACACATGAACGGTTTCTCCCCTTTAAAGAGAACAGAACAGGCATTTAGACAACGGTTAGTTTTCACTCACGCCACATCACCAGAATACAAGCATGCGCCAATCTTACAGTGTACAAGCATGTGACCCCTTTGGAGAAGCCAACATCAGTCAAACTTCACATGACAATGCCTGTTCATGTTAACAAGTTCCCGAACCGCTAACAGCAATGTGACAAATTACCTGTGTGCGTCCTCTTGTGTATCTTCAAGTTCTCCGAGCGCGCAAAAACCTTGCTGCACCCGGGGAACGGGCACGGAAACGGCTTCTCTCCCGTGTGCACGCGAATATGATTAACCAGTTTGTACTTGGCTTTGAACGGCTTGTTCTCGCGCGGGCACTCCTCCCAGAAGCACGTGTGGCTACTCTGCTCCGGCCCACCGACGTGCTCCACCGAGACGTGCGTGACCAGCTCGTGCATGGTGGCATAGGTCTTGCCACAGCACCGGTTCGCCCCTCCGGGCTGGGCCGGGTCTATCCACTTGCATATCAACTCCTGTTTGATGCAGTGCTGCCGCATGTAGCGGAAGAACGCGGCAGGGTGATGATGGTGGTGTGCTGCCATTCCCATGTTCAGACCAATGGCTCCGTACTGGCCGTAAGGGTCGTTCCTTTGGCTGGACATATACTGGTCCGCTCGCCCGAACACCTCCCCGGTTAGTCCCACTCCGAGCCGACCCCCCAGCATGTTAGCGGAGCCGTGGTGCTGCTCGTGCATCCCGGGGAAGAGGAGATGCCCCTGGCCCTCGACGTGCGAGTGATGAAGGGACCCAGCCATCGTCCTCAGGAGAGGGTGTTGGTCGCTGGCCGAGGAAGTGTCCCCAAAACCCCGGTTGCGCAGAATAAAGTCACGTGTGGAGTTGGCATACGATGGACCATACCCGGGCCCCTGGGCGGCTATGTGGACGGACTCCATGAAGCTGGGGTCTCTCTCCTGCATGTCGGCTGCAGAATGGACCGAGTGGTGCCTTTGGAACGCGCTGCTGACTACGGAGTGCGGGTGACCTCCCTCCGACAGCATCACAATATGAGCTTGAGCTCTTAGGGTGGAACTCTGCGCGAAGTAATTACTTAAACTTTACGTGTGCGTAAAACGCGGGCGAGGAAGCGCGCAGAAGCTATGCATAAAACACGCGTATTTATATACCTATTGCTCCAGGGAATACCAAAGCACCCACAAAAGTTTTCCAAGCTATAAATGGATAGTTTTGCCGGATTCTCTAAACAGGTATGAGCCAGGTAATTTACAAAAGCAAAAAATAAAATGTTGTTCCGTGGTGCATCTTCATAATGCTGTATATGTGTTCTCATTACAGCCTGGTGAATCCTAATCCTTTGGGTCCTCAATGGGCACTTGCACCCCTTTTTAGAGAACCCCGGGTGTTCATCAAACGCACGCTGATTGGCCACAGTACGTAATCCATCCCAGAATTCCACCAATTACAGGTAGGCTTCTAGTGACTAATCGCTGCTCGCTCCTCCCGCTTTATTACTCGGTAAATTACAAATGTTGGTGATAACTAACATAGTATTTACTTTATATACGTTGCTTGCAGGCTAATTCATATAACGGGCCAAACATAAATAAAAAAATATTTGTTTTAATTTTTTTTAGAATTAAAAAATTAATTCAACCTGACATGTTAGAAGCTGTAAAAGAAACAGTTACGTATATGACCAAAATAACACGGGACAGTTTTTACATCTGAGTCAATTTACATGTCAGAACATAAAAGGGCAATCATGTAAAGAAAATATATTTTGAATAACGAAACAAACGTTAAAAGAATCAGAAGAAGCTTTATTGCTAAGTAGGTTTACCTATACAAGGAATGTTCTACGGTGTATTAGTGTGTGACAGTAAGTGGGAAAACACACAGTATGGAGATAAAATAGCACAGAAAGTAAAAATGACACAGGAATAGTGCAAAACATTTACCATATAAGTTGCATATTTATACTTTTTTTCCAGATGTAATCATTTTTTCAGATTTAATTTAATGAAATCATATGACTTCAGGTTGACAATTCTACTTCGGCCTACGCGGAGTGGGCTTCAGCTCAACGATGATTTATCTTGAAATGCACCAGACAAAATGTTTTAAATACGTGACCACAAACGACCACATTTATATGCTATAAATCGGCGAGGTAACAATCGTCCAAAGTTGTTAACATCAGGATATTTCCTCGCGTCTCTGCCTTCAATGGTTCTCACTTTAATAAACATATTTTCAGGGCTATTGCTAGAAGATGCCACTTTCATGTTGATTAGGCGAACGTCCTCAAGCCTACCACTGGGGGTGCATCTCAACAATTATCAGTATATTCTTCTCATCTCCTTCCCTTCGTGTCCACTGATCTGAAAAGACTGGAATGAGGAAATAAATTCCCTCCACCCGCCATGTTGCTTTCACCAGTCCTGTTTATAGATCCGTGCACCCTGAGGGAGAGGAGATGAAAGAAGGACGCCATTTTAGTCCATTGGGATACAGCCCTAGTCATTCTTTGACCTGATAGTTTTTCGCACAAGTAATGGGGGGACAGACCGCCTGGTTCTAACTGGGTGTACGGTCCATTTTCAGAATATGTCGCATGCGCCACTGTAGTGCAACAAGAACGGACTGGCGGCGGAGAGATCCACGTGGTTTCCCAACCCAGCGCGGCTTTCATCCGCAACCGCAGGGACAGTGAGGGAACGGAAAGGCAAGACAGCAAGCTCGTTTCTACCATGCAGCGGCCGGGTGGTCGCCATCGCCACAATGGCTACTCTCCGCTCCGCAATAACAATTCCATGACCTCAAATCTCGCTGCACCTCCTCCACGCGCTAGCTCTACGGGCGTCTATGTGGATTACTCCTCCATCAACAATAGGCCGGTAAAACCGGAGCTGGTCTGCAAATGGACTGATCGGGAGCAGCGAACTTCAAAACAAAGGATATGCGACCAAACTTTCAGCTCCATGCACGAGCTGGTGGAACACGTCAGCACGGAGCACGTCGCTGGGCTCGAGCCCCTAAGCCATGTTTGCATGTGGGAAGAATGTCTGAGAGATGGGAAGGCGTTCAAAGCCAAATATAAACTGATAAATCACATCAGGGTACACACTGGGGAGAAACCATTCTCGTGCTCTTTTGCAGAATGCGGGAAAGTGTTCGCTCGTTCGGAAAACCTCAAGATTCACACGCGCACGCACACAGGTAGGTGTATAGACAGAGAATGTCATTTCTTCATTTCTACTGGCATTTTGTTTTTACGTAGTTTCTCATGTACATTTCAAGGGGAAAAAAACTAATTAATGGATTATACAAGGGGGTTATAGAGTAGAAGCTGCTTGGAACGGACAGAAAGGCATAGGACGTCATCGTGTTTACGTGTTCAACGCACGCCTCCACTCAGGAAGTACAAACATCTATTCAGGAAGTGCCGTGTGTGTTCTGTTCATTGACTTAATGTTTAAAAAAAATACAAATACAAATAAAGCACAAGGACGGTCAAAGTTTAAGAGATCTCAGTTACATATTCCTGGCGTTGTATCTGTTACACATTGAATAATGTTAGATAATAACGAATGGTCACAGTTACTCCTCCGACGGTACTCTTCAACGAAGCACAGGAACATGTTATGTAGGCGTGTGGGTAGCTACTAGCCTCGTCCCTATTTAATTTAAACTGGTTGGTTTGAATCTTCATTATGATGATTGGCTGAAAAAGGTGTCACATCAGACGTTTATATCATGTGTGACAAAAATAAATACTTTCAGAATTCAACTACACTGCTCAAAAAAAAATGAAGGGAACAAGTAATCATCAAAGTATAATAAAGTCAGTCAAACAGGGATATCAATCTGTCCAGTTAGGAAGCAAGTGATTTTGAATCAATGTCACCTGTTTGGTGCAAATAAAGGTGACAACAGGTAAAACACCAATAGCAAGACGACCCTCAAAAAGGAATGCTTTTGCAGGTGGTGTCCGCAGACTATAGCTCACTCCTCATCCTTCCTGACTGATTCTTCTTTAGTTTTGCTAGTGGCCTTGCTGCTACTGGTAGCTCCTCCAGGACGACACAACCATATGTGTCTCCCAGTGCAGTCTTGAACATTAAGGAGATACCAGGAGACGGGCCACTACACGAGAGAAGATGGAGAAGGCCGTAGAAGGGCACCAACCGTAGGACCGGTATCCCCATTTGTGTCGAGGTGGAGCACTGCCAGAGCCAAACAAAATGACCTCCAGCGGGCTACAGGTGTGCATGTATCTGACCAAACTGTCAGAAACAGACTCTGTGAGGGCCCGACGTCCTCTAGCTGGACCTGTGCTCACAGCCCAGCACCGTGCAGCTCGATTGGCATTTGACCGAGAACACCAGAGTTAGCAGGTCCCCTATTGGTGCCCCCGTCCTTTTCACAGATTAGAGCCGGTTCACACTGAGCACATGTGACAGATGTGAAAGAGTCTGATGACGCCGTGGTGAATGTTATGCTGCCTGCAACGTCACCCAGCATGACCGGTTCGGCGGTAGGTCAGTGATCTGTGCGTCCAACCCCGCCAAGTAGTGCCACATGCGGTCCAGGAGTTCACTGAGGCCCTGATCCAGGTCTGTTAGGAGATCCCCCAGGACACCATCCACCATCTCATCAGGAACATGTCCAGATGTTGTCGGGAGTGCATACAGGCACGTGGGGGCCAAACGCACTGAGTCACATTATGATTTGTCGTGATAAAATGTATGCAAGTTTGAACAGATTTCAATTGTTTACTTAGATTTTTGGTGTGAGTTTGCATCTGGCCATCAATCGGTTGATTTTTGGTTTCCATTCACCGTTGTTACGTCAGTTTGCTTTTAACGAATTAAACAACTCACAGTGAAGATTTGAATCATTAATATATTTTGTTCATCTAGACTGTGTGTGATTTAGATTGACCAAATGCCACAACAGTGGGCAGTATTTAGACACTGGTGCCTCTAAGCCGTTGTACATGTACTACAGCTTATACCACATATATTCATGCCTTATTGTTTTATTATATTCATGGGAAGGATGGTATCAGTTGTGCGTCTGAATTGTTGTTCCCATATTGTTGACCTGACTGACACCATGTCATTTTGACCCGCTGATCGTGTCACTCGGAGCGTAACGATATTGTATGACCTGTCTGTCCAGGTGAGAAGCCATTCCAGTGTGAATTCACCGGCTGCGAGCGGAAGTTTGCGAACAGCAGCGATCGCAAGAAGCACTCCCAGGTCCACACCAGCGCCAAACCGTATGACTGCAAGGCCCCCGGCTGCTTCAAGTCCTACACGCACCCCAGCTCCCTCCGGAAGCACACCAAGGTCCACGTCAACGCACTCAAGTCCTCGCCTACCTCGGAGCCCATCGATCTGTCCTTCACGGGGATTCTGGGGAAGCGCGGCTCGGGGGATTTCCTGGCGTCTCGGACTAACTGCTCGTCCTCCAGGCTGTCGCTGCCCCAGGCGGTCACAAACATTAAGGAGTGGTACGTGTGCACGGGGACGACGGCACAGGGACGGAACTATCTCGAACTCACCGCCGACAAGATCAAGTCGGAGCCTTGCAGCGAGGATGAGGAGTACTACAAAGCTACGTAGCAGCAGCGGCGCGTCGGAAAGGGAAGAGCCCGTCGACATGGCGACGGACAGAAGCGATTGGAGATCCACAACACATGTGAATGTCGGTGCCTTTGTTCACAGATCGTCTTAGAGGACGACCGCTGATTGAGAATAACTTTTGGATTTTTGTTGCAGACGACACCTTGGATGCCACATGCACCCCCCGGGAGCCTCTCCAAAATGATGTCTGGGTTCAGGCACTGATGTGTGATTTGACGAGAAGCCTTGTCTGTTAGCCGTAAAGCCATAAGAGAATCCAGACGCAGGGCAGCGTAGATAAACCCTCACGACCAGGACTCGCATTCACTCGGCAGGTGCGTTTGATCCACGGTCAGCCCGTTGAAACCGATCGTAGATCAGCACTTCTGCCCGGAGATGTGGATACAGACAAACCCATCTGAGTCGGGTTTCCAGGTGCGCTGGATTCACTGTAATTCGCTCTTTTGGGTTTAGTTTGTTGTAGCCGGTGTTCCAGGCAAGCTTCAGATCAAGTACACCTCAGATTATTTGACGTGCTATAATTGACCCACGTTTGCCTGTTGAACCATGCTAAAGCAGAGAACACCACGGCAACCATTCATTACTCGAGTCAGGCCAGCCCAGGTTCAGACCCAAGACCTGTTTAGAAAAGATACATGATATGTGGATAAATGTTTTCTCCCTTTATAACACTTAATTCCCTGTATAAGCTGTTCATGATGGCGTTAATGACTTGGGTGTTAAACGGTGATTATTAATGTGAGACTTGCTGCCAGACGTGACCGTGGAGATGGCAGGAGCCTTTGTTTACATCTTGACTGTGCTGACTTGTGTGATGGTCATTGTAGTTCACATGGTGACTGTGTGATGATGGTCATTGTAGTTTTCTGTTCAGAACTGAAGAGCTACATGCATCTGTAGTATTTCATTTTTGAGAACATTTATTATTTTTCAAATCTATTTTCTCAACCTTTAATACTGCCTCATTAAACCCAATCTTACATTGTTACAAGCCTTTTATTTATTTTGTTTTTCAGTCTATGTTAAAAAAAAAAAAAATCCTAGAATGAATATGTTGTCATTGCTTGCTAAGGGGCAGACATGAACAGACATGAACAATCATACTGACTTTATATGGTCACTCATCTTTTAGTTAAGAGGAGCAGAGTGCATGGCCTTTCTCTGGGGTCACTTTGAAAGTTTCTTGAATGGCTGCTTGTTTGTCCTGTAGAAGTGCCATGTCAATGGTGTAACTCCACTCCATGAAGAGCCTTGAGTAGAGTAGCCAAACCAAACAAACACTAACCTGTGGGTAGGGAGCAAGTCAGCGATGCGGTGGGGTGTGGGGCTATTGAAGAGAATCGTACCGGGGGAATGTCTCTCTGTTGTCCTAACAACCCTGCTGAGTTGAGAAGATTTGTCCTTTGTGGTGGATTTGACTCCCAACTACAAATAAAATGACTTTGTTAGACTCTGTGACGCCAGCCTCTCTAAGGACACTGCCTAGGATTCCTCCCAAATGGCACCCTATTCCCTATAAAGTGCACTCATTTGTTTTGACCCTGGTCAAAAGCAGTGCGCTACATGGAATTGAACTCATAGGCTACAATGTAAAAAAAAAAATGAATAAAGAAGTGGTTTCCAGGCCCAGTTTTTATCTAACATAGAAAAATGAAGAAGTTACCATTTCTAAGGGACATTAACAGGTATGTCATGTTGTACCTGCTCTGATGGAGTTGGAATGTGATTGCTTTGTCTGTTTACCATTGGCCCAAAAACCACTGGTGATTGCTGGGTAAACAATTAGACCTGGCAGCCTGCCCCCCCCCCCCCCCCCCCCCCCCCCCCCCCCCCC